>BQNB010068946.1:1416-33667 GCA_026074375.1 Tanacetum coccineum
TTATGTCCTCTTGTCTGCTTTCCCAAACTATCTGATTCTTCATAAAATTTGTTGCTTGTTCCAAATGGTAGGCGTACTCTTCAGCATTTCTAAACTAATCACTCAACATATCATTCAGTGTAGCCTCCATTCTTACATGATCAAAGATAGTTGGAATACGCTTATCAGCATTTTGAAATTCTATGATCAGCTCAGGTGTTTCATCTTTAGGAATTACCTCATCTTCATCAATAAATGTTTCCTTTTCCCCTCCATCCTATTCCTGTTGTTGCTGTGATACATAAGATGTGGATTCTTTGGCTGATTGTTTTGATGAAGAACCTTTTGCAGACTTTGCACGTTTAGATGTCTTATGTCTTTTCACTCTTTTCTCCCCCTCAAGAGGAGCATCATCTTCTTGATGGTCATCATGATGTTGTGAGTGAAAATCATCATCTCTGCAAGAAGTATTAGAGGTGGAAGACTTTTCAAACTTGCGTTTCAGTACATCCCATGATGCTGGATCATTAGCCTGATCTTGAAGATTGGACTTCATTTTCAAATACAATTGTTGTTAAAGATCAGCTGATGAAGTTGTATCGGTTGAAGTAGTTATGGTATGATGAACTTGATTAACATTGGTATGTACATAATGCTAGAAAAGTTCTTCTATGATCTTGGGTATGTGCGCATCAAATTCTTTGGAAATAAGAGCATGTACTTCAGACTGAAAAGCATCTCGCTCTTGAATAATGGTGTCGGCCACATATTTTTTCAAAATTCCTTCAATCAAATCATTGGTGGCACTTTCAACAAGTTGAGGTACCATTTCATGAAGAACTTGATCAACTTTTCCATGAACTTTCCAGAATTCGTCAGTTGTTACACATTTTTATTCCATGTCCCTAATCATATATCCTTGATGACTGCACATTCTACGAAGCACTCCAGGAAGATTATTGTACTTGCTAGAAATACGTCTTTCCTTTTGTGGATCTTTAGATGTAGTGGTAGTTGAGGGTGATACAGTATCCGTCAATTCCTAAACATTGTTCTTATCCAAAGATAAGTTTATCCTAGGGGATCTAAGTGGTGTGGGAAATGGTGTCTGTATCTTCTCAGTCCTATTCTCCAAACTGCCCATCTCATGAGTTCAAACATCACCCTTCTTCTCATCTTTCTGTTCATCATCATTTACATCATCATCGTCAATAACTTCCGGGTTTTCCTTATGGCTCCAAGGTTCTAACCTATTACTGGAAACATCAACATCATCATCAAGCATATAAGCAGAAAACTTACTAGCATATGATTCTTCGTCTTTTTCATCTTCGACCACCTCCTTTTGTTTGATGGTTACTTTAAGCAATTTTCTCGGTAAACTTGTTTCCCCAGCACTTTGTTTTCTCTTCTTCCCCTGAGGACTAGCAGCAGTAAGGGTAGGTGTCCTATAGGCTCTAGGTGTAGTCCTATGCATTCCTTCGGTAGAAACAACCGGTTATGGTTGATTCATTGGAATTGCTACTTTCATAAACACCGTCTCGTACTCCGCATAATCATCAATGGCACGGATTTCATCAGTTAAGAATGCATCTGGTATCAACATCCCTCGAAATAGCACATTCCATGTTGAGTAAACACTCACTAATGGAATATCATCCTTGATGGAATAATAATCCTAGTCAAGTCTTTGAGGAATGGATGGAAACTTCTTCATCAAATCAACAATTATAAGCTTAGTGAAGAGAGGGTACTAGATGACATCCTTCTTTTGAACACAGTTAATGAAATCCCACCAGAGAAGAGCAGCATAATCAACATTTGTGCAATTGACCACAACATGAAATAGCTGAAGTATGTTGATCTTTGTTTGATCATGCCTAGATGTTCGAGTAGTCAAGCAACGATTGAACACCTTGAACATGGTCTGCCATGGTTGAGCAAGAAACTTCGTGTAGAAGGCACTCATTTTATCAACAACACCTTGATAGCCAACCGTCTGCATGAAAGATTCAATAACCTTGATGTTGACTGGTGCAATGAATGGATTATCTAGAGTTTCCACTGACAGCTTAAGAGTATCACGAAACATATCAATAGTATAAGTTATCTCTTGACTATCCAACTTGAACTTGATAGTATCCTTAGTATCAGGCACCTTGATGAATGTCTTTCAGAACTGTTGTAAGTACACAGGTGAAACATCAACAATAGCAGTGAGAGCATGGCTCAATAGATGATCAAGTAAAATCTGTCTTACTATCTTGCATTCTGGTGAGCATGGGATACTTTGGAGCACAACATAGTTATTACATCTCCCAATGCTTTGAAATTTGGGGACAAGTTGAGCAACTGGAATGATTTGTTGAGCCATGTAGAATACTATATGATGATATCTTGAATATGATAGTATCCTTGGTGTCAGGCACCTTGCTAACTGTCTTCCAGAATTGTTGTAGGTACACGGCTGGAACATCAGCAGTAGTAGTAAGAGCACAACTCAATGGATTGATAAGTAAGAATCGTGTCCCACTATCTTGCATTCTAGTGAGCATGGGATACTTTGAAGCACAACATAATTGTTGCATCTCCTAATGCCTTTAAATTTGGGGACAAGTTGAGCAGCTAGAATGATTTGTTAAGCCACATGGAATATTGTATGATGACATGAAGTGATTAGTGAAATGAAATAAAGGTTTATGTAAACACATTTAATTATAAACATGTTTTGTCTAAAGTTATTATGGGTAAAGAAGGCCATCACGAGCTTATGGAAACCGACGCTTTCCACTCGTCTGTTTTTATATGCTACGCAATTCTTTTTGAGCATATTTTGATTATTTTCTTTCTCATGTGCCAATTCTTGCTTTTTCGGGCACATGCCATACGCTTTATTCGTCTTTTTCTTTTAATCTTATTGTGTATGCTCTGGCATTTCTTTTTCGAGCATACTTAGATTTGTTTTTTTGCATATGGATTTTATCTCTCTTTCTATTTTAAGTTTCTTCACCAAAAAGCATTTGTGAAATGATACTCTTTCAAGAATAATAAAGTTATACTCTGATTTTGAAAATACCAGTTTGGCAAAAACACATATGTGACAACCATTGATGTTTAAGAAATCCAAGAGTATAACTTTATATGCTCATAGAAATCGTTTCAGTAAAAGAGTACCACTTTCTGACACAAAGATACGTCTTTTTGATAGAAATATGAGATAACATTTCCAAAGTCACAAGTTTGCCAAAGATGTTTGAAAACACTGATTATATAACCAGACTAATGTAACAACAATTGGATGGTCACTAAGCCACTCACTTCTCATTCTGTTCAATGTAGAAAACGGCCAAAACCGGACATGACTTAGACCAGTTACCCAATTGAGTACAACAGTTAGTCATATACCATTTTTGAATGGTTTTTTGAAATAATCTTTTCAAAACTTTGAAATTTGACTTTGTTGAGACATGAGAAGCTATGATCACAGACAGTTAAATCACCATGTTTATACATTTTCCTTAAATCATTTAAACCATTGATCATTGAATGAAAAATTTAGCTATGCAAAACATATTTTTATATACGATATTTGAATGGTCAGTAGATTGCTCAATCCTCATCCTGTTAAATTCAAGAAACGGTCGAAACCGAACACAATCTTCACCATTTGGCCTAGTTATCAATATAGGAATATGGTTTTATAACTCAATTTATCATTGGTTTTTCGTAAAATGTCATTTTGTTTAACGGTTAAGCCCATTTGAGTATTCGTAAAAAATTTAGCCCATTAATGTTGTTTTCCAAAACCCAAACCGAAATCCCAAGTTTGTCTTACGAAACCCATTTGTTGGCCCAAATATATCATTTACGAAACCCATCAATTTTGATCCAATAACCTTTACGAAACCATTTGTGACTGGTCCAATACTGTTTACGAAACCATTTTTATAAACCCTTACGAAACCGAAACCTAAAACCATCACTTTCGTAAAACATAATTAATCAATCAAAATGATAATCTGAAAGACTTGTTATGATTTTCAGCTTATTATTATCATTTTATCCACTGTTTAAGTCTATTCTTATGTTAGATAGCAAAAGTTCAAGTGTACAAAACCATCATGGTTACGAAACCTCATGATTTTAGTCCACAAATGATGTTATCAGTGATCAATTCATATCAATCATGTTCTAAGATACTGTATAACATTTTTCCTCAATCAATTTCTCAATTCAACCACTTTTATTTTTACAAAACCCTAGATCTATACAAAACCTATGTCAACAATTAACTAAAGCAGTTAATCATAAAAGAAATCAAATAGATCACGTTTCTTACATTTGATTATCACTGAGAACTGACAAAATGATTTGGATCGTTGTTTTCTAAGTTACGAAAGCTCAAACTTTGCAAAGATTTACGAAACTATTACGTTGTGTGTTACGAAAGTAAGAGGTTACGTATGACACCCGTTCCTTTTATACTTCCGAAATAACTTTGCATTGTTGACATTTTCAGTCCCCTCAAGTTACTTTCGTAAACATTATTAGCCCATACAAAACCCTCTTTTTGAATTTTGACATTTTCAGTCCTTCTTCTTTCTTTCGTAAAACATAATAACTCTATAGAAAAATCATAACTCCCCCTTGGAGTTAGACCTATTTTCACAACAAATTTTTTGAATTATTTTGCAGTTAAGTTTCCGTTTTTACTACTAAAAAAATTTTCATAACTCCCCCTCGAACAAATATTCATTTGAAATTTTCCTTTAGATAAAAATTTTGTTCAAAAAGAAGTTATTTTTTGCTTTTGAAAACACATTTTTATTTTTTGATAATGAAGTGACTAAAAAATTTATAACTCTCCCTCAATAAGATATCTAATTAAAGAACTTATTAAGAGATAGTTAATTTTGCAGTTTAGAATATTCTTTTGAGAAGATTTTGAAAATCAAGAATTTCATAACTCCCTCTCGAATAAATATCTAATTAAAGAACTTATTCAAGAGATTGTTACTTTTTTCTATTTTTTTCACACTTGAATATTTTCAAATCTTTTTGATGGTTTTGAAAGATGTTTCTACATGAAAACCCTCATTTTTGTGAATAAATTATGATTACAAAACACATATTTTAGCACTGGGTATCATTTTATGAATCATTTACTTCCCCTTAGTTCATGATACATTTTAGCATCGAAAGAACTATTTTTTGTGAAAACAATATCATGAAACTGATAAATACAAAGAAGATATATGTTTGTATCATTTAAATTATATTTTTTGTGTTTTTGTATTTTGCAAATTTTTATTTGTTTTTCATTTTTGAGAAAAATATTTTTGTTGTGTTGAATTTTTCAATTTTTAATTTTGTTTTGAATGTATTTACAAAAGTTTTTGATGTATGTATCTTTCTCACTAATTCAGATGATAATCTTTTGCGAAAAAAGATCGGCGTCCCAATCTCAGTTTAAGTCATACATCTCATACCAATCTTGTGAACTAAATACTCAAACCTTTCTCTTGGAAGAGCTTTAGTAAATAGATCAGCAAGTTGGAATCCGCCTTACAAAGTAAAGTTCAATTGTACCTTTTCAACATGCTCCTTGATAAAATAATAATGGATGTTAATGTGTTTTATACGTGAATGTTGTACCAGATTGCATGAAATGGCAATTTCACTTTTTGAGTCACAGTACATCGGAATCTTGTTGTATCGATATCCATAATCAAGCAGTTGCATTCTTATTTATATGACTTGTGCGCATCATGATGACAAAGATACATGCTCAGCTTCCGATTGACATCGTTGTACACCGCTGCTTTTTTCGACGACACATTGACTAGCTATTGTCTCCCAGAAACCGAAGCCTCCATATGTGCTTTTATAATCATCAAGTCACCTAATAAGATCTGCATCTAAATCGGCAATTAGCTCCAATCTAGAATCCTTCGAGTATCACAATCCCTTGTTAATGGATTGTTTGAGGTACCGAAAGATCATTTTGACCTCTTTGAGGTGTTTCTCAGTTGGTCGTGCCTGATAACGTGCATATACAAATGTTGCAAATGCAATATCTGGTCGACTTGCAGTGAGATACACGAGTCCTCCAATCATACTACGGTATTTAGTTTGATCAGTTGGAGTACCCTGTAAATCTGCATCAATTTTGGCAGTAGCCATTGGTGTCTTAATAGTATCACATTTTCCATCCCGTGTTTTCTAAGAAGATCCATAGTGTATTGTGATTGTTTTATGAAGATTCCATGAGGGGATTGATGAATTTGAAGTCTTAGAAAGAACTTCATCTCACCCATCATTGACATTTCAAAGTTATCTTTCATTAGTTTTGCAAATCGGTTTGAGAAAACTGGATTTGTAAAACCAAAAATAATGTCATCAACATATATTTGAACTAATAAAATGTCCTCCTCGTGTCTTCGTGTAAACAGTGTTGGATCAACAATAACTTTTGTGAAATGGTGTTCAACCAAGAAAGAAGAAAGCTTGTCATACCATGCTCGAGGGGCTTATTTGAGACCGTAAAGAGCTTTCCCTTAAGATGATAAACGTGGTTAGGAAGTCTGATCTACAATCCATCAGGAACACTTACCAAAAACTTTCTCATTTAATGACTGTTCAGGAATGTAGTCTTCACATCCATCTGGTATAGTGTAAAGTTCTTGTGAGTCGCGTAAGCCACAAACATGCGAACAGCTTCTAGTTGTGTCTACGGAAGAGCAAACATATCCCAAATCTATTCCATTCTTGTTGACCTATAACCCTTTGCAACGAGACTGTGATTTGTTCCAGAATAATCGTGTTTTCAGCATACGTCTTGTTTTTCCAAAGCCATTTAACCTTGATTGCAAGTCTGCCTTAAGGTAATGGAACAAGTTCCCACACATCTAATCGTTTGAACTGATTTAGTTCATCTTGCATGGATTTAATCCAGCTATGATCAAGCATAGCTTCCTTGATGTTTTTGGGTTCAGTAAGACTCACTGTGAGTGCGTACATACACAACTCTGCATCGGTATGGAGTTCATTTCTTGTTTGAACTGGCTTTGAAGGGTCACTGATCACTTGTTCAATTGGATGATTCTTAGTCCACTTATTAGTGTAGCAATGTTATTAATGGAACTCGTGCATGTTTGACGCGTCCTTATAGTTTGAAGATGACTCAGCTTCTTCGAACTCATGATTTTTAAAAGAATGCATAATAGCATTCCCATGAAGTTCTACAACGTCTTATTGAATTTGTTCATTAGAATGAGTTTCCAAGACTAGAGTTGATGATTCTTGTATGATTGGTTCTTCTAAAGAAGTTACTATTTGCGGAGCATCACTATCTTCAACAATGATTGAAGACGGTGATGGAGTGTCTTCAACATCGAGAGTATTTGCAGCGGAATTATTTGATACTTCAGAAGTACGCGGCGTATAATATTCTTCATACAGAGGACCAAACAAGTTATCCAAGTCTTGATGTGATGGAATTTCATTCATTTCGTCTGATGAAAACATAGATAGGCTAGGTTTTAATTGCAAGAGTTGTACATTTGACCAAAGTGTAAGATTTCTTTCATTTTCTTGTATATAATTCTTTAATTTTGGATAATATAAGATATATCTGATGTTGTTGAGTAATTTTTATGTATTGGGTATAAATGTGGATATTTGTTGAAGCGTAGAAAAGTTTTGGTGGTTCCGGGAGTGCCTAAACGCAATTTATCGCGAAACGTATACACTTTACGTATCCGATAAAAATAAAATGAACAAAGTTAATAATTATTCTCAAAATAATTATATAACCCTTGCTTGATGTAAACATTTAATTGTTTGATGCCCGTTTACATTGAACGCTAATATTTGGCGTACGCGATTTAACTCAACGTTTATGATTTAAAGTAAACATGTACAAAAAAAAAGTACATTGTGGATTTATCGATGTCGTCAATGACTTGAAAACACAGGGTGTTATAATACTTGTCACGACCGAGCAATTAAGTGAATTAGTTATATGTTACCACATAGATTAGTTGAGTGATTTGAGTGTTTTCATCTTCCTATTTCGTGAGGTGTTTGGTTGTGTACTTGTAATAGATCAAATAAATGCTTAAACGGAAAAATCATTAGGGATACATTTTCATAAACTTCTAAAGGTTACTTGAGGACAAGTAGGATTCAAGTGGGGGTATATTTGATGACATCAAATATCATCACTTTTTTAGCATCATTTATCCCACTTAAATAACATATTTTGTATAATTATTGCAAGAATTGTTACTTAATCGTTTGTATTTGAGATTTGAAATAATTATGGAGTACTTGGTAAATATTAGCAAAAAAGCACGCATTCTAGAGCTTAAACGAAGACATTTAAAGATTAATGTTCTAACATCCTATACGCCGTATCCATCAAGGAAGATATGGCGTATCTGTGCCTGCACTTCATAAGAAACCACGAATGTATGAAGTCCAATACGCCATATCCATGAGATTTCTATACGCCGTATTCAATATAAAGTAATAAAATATTCTGGAAGATATCAAACGTGGTTCCTACTCCAAGAAACCCCCGATACGCCATCCATCTCTCTTGATACGCCGTATAGAAGGAATTCCATACACTATAAATAGAAAACCTAAAAATGGGTTTTCAATGTGCTTGATCATATTTTCAATACCTTAACCATAAAAGTCGATTTTTAGAAGACAAGAAGAGCAGAAAAAGGTCAAACAAAGCTATTAATTCCATAGGAAACACCTTGTAATCTCCTATACTCTTGTAATCGTTCAATTTTTAGTATCATTCGTTAACTCGGTTAGTTTACCTTGGTTGAATTATTACTCTTGTATTGATTATGATGTTTGAGGGCTAATACCCTTAGGTATTAGCCATTATTATGAAGATTTGAATGTTAGGTTTGTTTATCTTGAATGCTTAATTTATCGTTGATTGCTTGTTTTATGTTTATCAATTTATACTTGTTTACGTGCTTTTGTATGCGACCTATCATTCAACTGGATCTAGTGATACTGACCACGTTAGCTAGATGCCGGGATGGCTCTCCATATAGTGATTTATATATCTAGACCAATAGGATCACAAATAATGACCTATCTTTGCCTTTAGATTAGTGAGCTTAGTTGGACCGGCAGGTGACCCTTGGGATCAACGAGTACGTTCTTAATCAATTGGTAAAGACTTGGCCAGTGGACTACTAGTATATAAATTGCCATTAAGCAGTAAGTGGGTAAAGTCTCTATGAGCTAGGGTTTAACAAGATCACCATTGCTTTAACCCCTAAGATAGATTATAATCAGCAAATAGGATGCTTTATGCGGATGCGTTTAATTGTGACAGAATTCTACGTGTCTAGGTCTTAGGAAGAAGTAACGCCTAAGTCTTAAGAATGATATGCCGCCTCGAGATAAGTATTCATTGCACTAAATAAACAAACCAACGTTCTAATTGGATTAATCATGGTTAATACAGTTTTCTTATATTTGGCTAGACCGCTCTTCTATCTTTTGTCTGTCTGCTTGCGTGTGTTATTGTGTCTTAAGTAGATCTAAGTCACCACAAACCTGTGCCAGTCTCTCAGTCTGAAAACCCCCTTATCCGTTAGAATTAGGATTAACATAGAATATAATTAACATAGTTTAAATTAACTTAGTTTATTTAACCAAAATATTGATAAAATAAAAGATTAGTTCTCGCTCTTAGTGATCGACACCCTACTTACCACGAAACTCCATCTGACCGGGTACACTGCCCGTTAACGTGTTGTTTTAGGTTAAGCCGGCAAAATATGAATTTAAAAGTTGAATTATCATAAAATACACCCATACGACGTCACAATTAAGTTTTTGGCGTCGTTGTCGGGGAGTGAAATTTTAATCTTGACTTTTATTTGATATTTTGGTTTTTAACCTTAGATTAGATCTAACCCCTAGGATTAGTGTAATTTAGATTAATTAGGTTAAGTAGAATAGTGTAAAATTTTGTAAAAGTATGTATATTTGCTTTTAATTGTTTGCTTGTATATTTTTTATTTGTTTGTGTGTGTTTTAAATTGTTTTCTATACACTGTTTTGGTCGATAACCTGATACGGCGCATCCACTTCCATTGGATACGGCGTATCTCAATTTCTTATCCAATATAGCGTATCCATTCAATAGATTGATACGGCGTATTCAAATCAATTGAATACGGCGTATCGTTTTTCTGATACAGTAACAAAAGCTGATATTTCGCATTTGATTTCTGTATTTCTATGTGTTCTCTCTTCCGAGCAAATCCTACTGATATTTTTACCTTTGTTACAGGGGTATTAATCACAGAATATTGATTAAAGAAAAGACGACAAAAGTTATGATGGAACTAATTTTAAATGAACGCATGAAAAAGGCTCAAGCCGAATCAAGTTTAGCTAAACCAAACACCGACGATGAGATGAATATTGAACTCAGCGAGGAATTTTTGATGAAGTTATGAAGTAATGCATACTACAGAATGTTTGATGAAGACGTGGTCGACCACATTGCCAAGGTCCTTGAAATGCTCGATTTAATTAAAATTCCTAATGTGGACTCCCATCGACTACGCATGAAGGTTTTTCCTCTCTCACTGGCTGATGATGCAAGACAATGGTGGATAAATAAAGGGGATGGCAAAATCACCACCTGGAAAGAACTTGTTGAGAAATTTTTCTGTAAATTCTATCCCCTATCCCGCGATGGCGAAGATGAAATATTAGAGGAAGCTGATAACTGGGGGCTTGATCCACTTGAATTCATATCCCGAGTAAATTCAATATTCAAAAACCACAGGAGAGTGGATGGAACGACTCAAAAAGCATTATTGCATTCTTGGATAAATGAAAATTGGAATAAAGAACCAATGAATGACATCGTATCAAGCGATGAAGAATGGGAGGAATCCGATTATGGAAAACCTCCTAACAATACTACTAACTCATCCTTCAAGCCTTGTTTGAATGTTCAAGAAAAGGATGACATTGAAAAAGTGGATGAACGAAGCCAAAAGAAGCGTAAGGGCAACAATTATACTCTAAACAAAGCACCCAAATCTGACAATCAGAATAATGAGCAGCATGGTAAAAGGGTGTACAAAGCCGAGAAGTTTGAAGCAATAAAGTATTCACTAGGACCTAACGAAGAATACATTGCTGTAAGATCATGTGAATACAATGCCTGGGAAAGAAACGAAGATAGTGTGTCTCACATTTAACAAGATATTTTTCGTAAAAAGGACAAGGGGTGGACCGTGATGCGCACTATGGAGTAGAAGCTGAAGAAAAAGTCTAACTTAAAGACTAGCTGAAAGAAAAGCGTTTCTCGGGAGACAACCCGGATTGTTTTTATTTATTTTTATCGAGTCTGTCTTCCCAGCCATCAATACGGCGTATCCTCTCCATACCATACGGCGTATTGAATGTCTGGACGTTATCAGTCCTTTATATTTTTGCATTTAAAACTTTATCGTCAAATCTGTATATACGGCGTATTCATGCACATGATAAGGCGTATTTGGCAGACTGAATCGTATTGATACTTTTTACAGGACTCTCCATACGGCGTATTCCAGTTTATGGATACGGCGTATTGGTCCCCTGTAGAGTTTATTGTTTTTATTATTTATTAACCGTAGGATACTTGAGATAGGATTTTGCATGTTTTTCCTATATTTTGCACATGACCTAGCTGGAAAAGAAATCGACAAAGTTGGTGAAGTATCAATCATCTGGAATCATATGAGTGTTGTAGTCATGCTGGAATTCAGATGCATTTACAACACACATTCTTGCTCATAAACTCAACTTGAAGAATCTACCGAGCAAAACATCAAGGGAGTTTCTCGTTCTAATTCTTTTAATTTCCTGTTTTTAATGTTTTATCTATACAATGAGGACGTTGTATAATCTAAGTGGGGAGGGGATGAGAATTAGAACGTTACTTGTCCTATTTTTCACATTAAAATGCTTAAATTATGCTCAAAATTAAAAAAAATTCAAGCATACTTTTGTAAAATTACTAGTTACATAACCTGCACACATAACCCTTATTAGATATTGTGAGGATTCAGCCTTATCCGTTTCCAAATGTTTACCTAAATACCACAAAAATATGAGTGTGCCGGTGATGTTGTAGACTTTAGAACTTGGCTTGGTATATCTATTCGAGACCATAATAACGAGTACTATAGATTTAGATGGATTAACTTGTTTAAATTGGTAAATTTATAGGATTACACCCAAAAAGCATGTATATGTTGTTTTATTAACTAACTACACTGGTTAGTTAACCCTCGTATAAACCCTTTGTTTACTCTCATTTTAAGAGTAAGATACCCCTAGAAAAACCCTGTAGAGCAATTCTTTAGGATACCACCAACTAGTTTTTGTTTCGTTACACCTTAGCCGTAACCCCTGTTAGATTAAGTCCATTTATCATTCTAGTTGCATAAAGTGTAAAGTTGTATTTTATGGTCTTGTGTCATTTCCTATCTCTGGTATGGTTGGGAAGTTTGCACATTGCAATGGGAATGTAAAAAGTAGTCAAAACTCATGTATTTTTACTACCATCACAATTATTGGTATGTCCGAAGAATGAAGAATAATGGAAGAAATTATCCGTAGTTATTATGATCGTGAAGATGGTAAAATTATATCGAGATTCGTAATATAGTATGTTAAAAAAATCAAAAAAATTAGAAAATTGCAACAAAAAAAGTGGAGGAAAGTTTGAAGATAGTCGGTTCATTAAAGCTTAAACTGATGGAATTATTTAAAGGATCACTTATTCGTTGATACGTGGTTATAAATCAACGATGTAAAGTTTTGTATAAAGTGGTAAATATCGCCACTTGTCTTTGTAAAAGTATGAGATGATTGGGAGTTGACCGTTACGGGAACGCCAACTTAGGGTGTGGTTGTTTAATCATGATCAAGACGTTTGTGTAATATAGTTTGTCTTTACTATGTAACGGTCCGAGAAAAGTGTCCGAGCAACATGGTACGTATTTATTTGGACTTAATCTATTTGTTTCGTGAATTTTATTTAACAACAATTTATTTCCCTTTCCTAATCATTAACCTTGGGTTTTACTCGAATGAGGATGTGATCGAGTCATGTATGTCTATTCTGTCGTTACAGCCATGTATGCATGATTCAACTGCCTTTTTGGTTTATTACTTTTGGTGAAAGTTAGAAGATCCATACCCTATATCATTCTTCATCCTAACCCTTGGTTAAACTCGAATGAGGATGTGATCGAACACACATGTCTATTCTGTCATTAACAACCATGTATGATGTGAATCTGCTTGCCTTGTTGTGTGGTTACTTTTGGTGAAAGATTGGTAGATATCAAACCCAAGCTTCAAAATAAAAACCCAAGTTGCCTTTATAAATTTGTTATGTCTTAGCTCTATGGGAGAATGTGTATCTTGCAAACCTATGTTAGAATACTCGTCACGGCCGAGCAATTAAGCGAATTAGTTACATGTTACCACATAGATTAGTTGAGTAGTTTGAGTGTTTTCATCTTCCTATTTCGTGAGGTGTTTGGTTGTGTACTTGTAATTGATCGAATAAATGCTTAACGGAAAAAAAATCCTTAGGGATGCATTTTCATAAACTTCTAAAGGCTACTTGAGGACAAGTAGGATTCAAGTGCAGGATATTTGATGACATCAAATAACGTCACTTTTATAGCATCATTTATCCCATGTAAATAACCTATTTTGTATGATTATTGCAACTATTGTTACTTAATCGTTTGTATTTGAGAATTGCAGTAATTATGGAGTACTTGGTGAAGATTAGCAAAAAGGCGCGCATTCTGAAGCTTAAACGAAGACATTTGAAGATTACTGACTCTGACATCCTATACGCCGTATCCATCAAGGAAGATACGGTGTATTCATGTCTGCACTTCACAAAAGACCACGAAGACTCAAAGACCAATACGCCGTATCCATGAGAACTCCATACGCCGTATTTAATTTAAAGTAATAAAATATTCTGGAATATATCGAACGTGGTCCCTACTCTAAGAAACTCCCGATACGCCGAATCCAAGTCACTCGATACCGTATCGATCAAATTCCAGACCTTATAAATAGAAAACCTAAAAATGGGTTTTTAGTGTGCTTGATCATATTTTTGATACCTTAACCACAAAATTCTATTTTCAGAAGGCAAGAAGAGCCGAAGAGGTCAAGCAAAGCTACTAATTCCATAGGAAACACTTTGTAATCTCCTATACTCTTTGTACTCGTTCAATTTTTGGTATCATTCGTTTAATTCGGTTAGTTTACCTTGGTTGAATTATTACTCTTGTATTGATTATGACGTTTGAGGGCTAATACCCTTGGGTATTAGCCATTATTATGAAGATTTGAATGTTTGGTTTGTTTATCTCGAATGCTTAATTTATCGTTGATTGCTTGTTTATGTTTATCAGTTTATACTAGTTTACGTGCTTTTGTATAAAACCTATCATTCAACTGGATCTAATGATACCGACCACATTAGCTAGATGTCGGGATGGCTCTACATATAGTGATTTATATATCTAGACCAATAGGATCACAAATAATGACCTATCTTTGCCTTTAGATTAGTGAGCTTAGTTGGACCGGCAGGTGACCCTTGGGATCAACGAGTACGTTCTTAATCAATTGGTAAAGACTTGGCAAGTGGACTACTAGTATATAAATTGCCATTAAGCAGTAAGTGGGTAAAGTCTCTATGAGCTAGGGTTTAACAAGATCACCATTGCTTTAATCCCTAAGATAGATTATAATAGAATAGGTGCTTTTATGCGGATCATTTTAATTGTGACAGAATAATGCGTGTCTAGGTCTTAGGAAGAAGTAATGCCTAAGTCTTAAGAATGATATGCCGCCTCGAGATAAGTATTCATTGCACTAAATAAACAAACCAACGTTCTAATTGGATTAATCATGGTTAATTCCGTTTTCTTAAATTTGGCCAGGCCGGTCTTTTATCTTTTGTCTTCTTCTGCGTGTGTTTATTTGTGTCTTAAATAGATCTAAGTCACCACAAACCTATGCCAGTCTCTCAGGCTGAAAACCCCCTTATACGTTAGAATTAGGATTAACATAGGTTTAGAATAGGTATAACATAGAATAGAATTAACATAGTTTAAATTAAATTAGTTTAGTTAACCAAAATATTGATAAAATAAATTATTAGTTCTCGCTCTTAGTGATCGACACCCTACTTACCATGAAACTCTATCTGACCGGGTACACTGCCCGTTAACGTGTTGTTTTAGGTTAACTCGGCAAAATATAAATTTAAAACTTGAACTATCATTAAATACACCTACACGACGACACAATCACATCCTCATCCAAATGCCTTATGCGCAACATGTAGATAAAGATACGTACTCAGCTTCCGCAGTTGACATTGATGTACAATCTTGCCATTTAGACGACCAACTGACTAGCTTGTCTCCCAGAAATTGAATGCCTCCAGATGTGCTTTTGCAATCATCATTACACCCTGCATGGTCTGCATCTGAATATGCAATTAGTTCGAACCCGGAGTCTTTCAAGTACCATAGACCCATGTTAATGGTTTGTCTTAGGTAACGAAAGATCCGTTGGACCTATTTGAGGTGTTTTTCAGTAGGGCGTGCCTGATAACGCGCACATATGAATGTCGCAAATGCAATGTCTGGTCGACTAGCAGTGAGATACATAAGTCCCCCAATCATACTATAATATTTAGTTTGATCAACTTGGGTACCATGTAAATCTGCATCTAGTTTGACAGTAGCCATTGGTGTACTAATTGAATCATATTTTTCCATCCCATGTTTTTTAAGAAGATCCATAGTATATTATGATTGACATATGAAGATTCCTCGGGGTGATTGATAAACCTTAAGTCCGAGAAAGAACTTCATTTCACCCATCATTGACATTTCAAAATTATCTTTCATTAGTTTTGCAAATCTATTTGAAAAGTCTTGATTTGTTGACCCACGAATTATGTCATCGACATAGATTTGAACAAGTAAAATGTCATCCCCGTGTCATCGTGTAAACAATGTCAGATCGACAATACCTTTTGTGAAATGGTGTTCGATTAGAAATGAGGAAAGCTTGTCATACCAGGCTCTAGGGGCTTGTTTGAGACCGTACAGAGATTTCTTAAGACGATATACGTGGTTAGGAAAGTCTAGATCTACAAATCCATTAGGATGTCATACAAAAACTTCTTCTTTCAGTGGTCCGTTCAGAAATGCCGTTTTGACATCCATTTGGTAGATAGGAAAGTTCTTGTGAGCCGCGTATGCCACAAAGATTCTGACAGCTTCGAGTCTTGTAACAGGTGCAAAAGATTCCTCAAAATTGATTCCCTCCTCTTTACCATATCCTTTGGAAACTAAGCGAGACTTATTCCGAATAACCGTGTTTTCAGCATCGGTCTTGTTTTTCCAAAGCCATTTGACTGCTATTATGTTTCTGCCAATAGGACATTCGACAAGTTCCCAAACATAAAGGCGTTTGAACTGATTTAGCTCATCTTGCATGGATTCAATCCAACTGTGATCAAGCATAGCTTCCTTGATGTTTTTCGGTTCACTAGTACTCACTGTCAGTGCATACATACATACTTCAGCATCAGTGTGAAGTCGACGTCTTGTCATTACAGGTTTTGAGGGGTCACCAGTCACTTGTTCAATTGGATGATTCTTAGTCCACTTATCAGTAGAGTGATGTGTTTTGTGAAACTCGTGCATATTTGACGGATCCTGATATGTTAAAGATGACTCAACTTCTTCAAACACAGGAGTGTGAAGTGGATTGTGAAAAATATTTCCTTCAAGTTCTGCAACGTCTTCTTGAACTAATTCATCGGCATTTTCATTTAAGACTGGAGTGTTTGGTTCAGTGTCAACTGGTTCTGCTGATGAGGATACTATTTGAGGAGCTTCATCTTCTTCAACGAAAATTGACAATGATGACGGAGTTTCTTCGATATCAAAAGTATTTGCAGCGGACTTATCTAACACTTCTAGAGTACTCGTCGCATAGTATTCTTCGTACAGAGGACCAAACAAATTATCCAAGTATGTTTTTGACGGTGTACTGATTGTGAATCTTTCGATGAATCTTGAAAACTCGAGCAGTTAAAACAGGGTCCTGAATTGTTGCATTCAGAAGCCATTGATGTGAGTTCATCAAATTTGACATGTATCATTTTCATTATCTTTTTGGTTCGGCGGTTATAGATACGAAAACTACGTAATGACTTAGAATAACTAATAAAGATACCAATGTCAGCCTTCGGTTTCATTTTCCCAAGATCATCACGATCATTTGTTAGATAATAAAGAGACCCAAACACATGAAAGTATTGAACAATCAGCTCATAAGGAGTCTTGTTGTACCTTGTGTGTACAATAGATCGATTCTGAGCAAATCAAGCAGTAGCAATAGCTTCGGCCCAAAGAAATTCTAGAGTTTTAAAAAAAATAAGCATTGTTCGTGCAGCCTCGACAAGTGTATGATTTCTACGTTCAACAACACCATTTTGTTGAGGCGTTCGAGCAATTAAAGTATTATGGACAATGACAAGCTTTGCATAAAACGACCGCAATTTCTTATTTTTGAACTCAGTTCCATTGTTACTTTGGATTTTTAGAATTTGAGCCTTTAGATTTTGCTGAAGTTGATTAATGAAATTGATGATCATATCCTCATCTTTGGTACGAAGAATTATACCCAGGTGTATCGAGAATAATCATCGACGATCACTATAATATATTTCTTGCCATTGATACTTTATACCCTGATTGGCCCATATAAATCCATATAAAGTAATTCGAGTTTGAATTATGTGCTTGAAATGAATTTCGATGGAAAGGAAGCTTTCTTGATTTTTCCTTGCTCACAGGCTGAACATAATTGATCTTTATCATACTTAAATTTCGAAAGCCCATCAACTAGATCTTTTGATGTGAGTTGATTAATGGTACCAAAATTCAAATGAGAAAGCCTTCAGTGCCATAACCATGATTTTGTTGATGTGGCCTTGGACATTAAGCACACTGGAGAAGAAGTCGCCAACTCAGAAATAAAGATAGTGTAGAGATTTGAATCACGATAACTGGTAAGCAAATCATCACCCTTCAAATTCCAAACATAGCAAGTGTTTGAACGAAAGGCTACTTCTAAATCTCCATCACAAAATTGTCCAACCGAAAATAGATTGTGTCCAAGGCCCTCAACGTAGTATACATGACATATCGTGAGATTGCCTTGAACATAATCTCCATATCTAGTGATTGATGCAAAGTGATCATTCCCGAAGCGGATTTTTCCCATGAATTTCTCAATGAAATTTCTTAGCAATTGAAGATTACCAGTCATATGCTTTGAGCACCCGCTATCAATAATCCAAAGGACGAGCTGGATCACATGCATCACATGAAACAAATGCAGATGGAAGAGTGGACAGTTTGGCTACCCATTTCTGAGTGGTAACCGGTGTTTTGACTTTAGTTCGAACACTAGTGCCACTCTTTGACACACTAGGTGGTGATTGTGCAGTTTTGCTCTTGGGTGACCAATTAAAACATGGTTGATATTCAAACCATTTTTGCCACTTTCGACTTGTTGCAATTTTGTTTTTCATGTAATTGCTAAGTGTCCTACTTTGACTAGGGGATAGTGATAACACACTAGAGACCTTATTTGTTGCTGTTGGGGTTTTCGTAACACTTAATCTATATTTGGCAACTACAGAGGTAGCTCCTAAATTCTTAGATTTTTCTACTATGGGGGTAGTGAATAAGGCTCTTTTTACCCTAGAATCTCTAGACAAAGCATAACGAGCAACACATTTTTCATGAGAAAGCATAAACACATCTTTACCACAAGAAACACAAACAATATTCGAGCCGTCATTAACAACATTTACAGTCTTGGTGTTTAATACACTTGCGTTTGAATGACATACATTCGAATTCATTATTTCACGCTTATTAGAATCTATTCTAACACTACTTGACACTTTCCGAACATATGCAGATGAGCTCTTATCTTTAGTGTTCTTCAAGACTTTATTCTTCGATTTAGTGTCCTTAGACTTTGGTCTTCTAACACTATTAGAACTTTCTATACCTGTAGAATTTGAAACATTCATGTTAGTTTTAGAAACC
This sequence comes from Tanacetum coccineum, assembly GCA_026074375.1. Classification (NCBI taxonomy): domain Eukaryota; kingdom Viridiplantae; phylum Streptophyta; class Magnoliopsida; order Asterales; family Asteraceae; genus Tanacetum; species Tanacetum coccineum. Next base: position 20,634 of record BQNB010068946.1, read on the forward strand.
GGCGTGTGTGTCTCTGTTTTTGTGATTCTATACATTCCTCTTGCGATTACATTCACACTCTGTTTTTAACTTTGCTCGTTTTTAGACGTAGAATGTGAAGTGACTGGTTTTGACCTATCTGTTTTGTCCTCTGGATTTGAAACTTTCTTAGCATGTGCTACTATGTTGTTAGGCAATGGTGTTACACATAAAAGTTTTCCCGAGGTCACATATTTACCAAACTTAGTGTTCACACCCTTATCTTTTTCAAAGGTTTTGAGTTTATCCTTAAGCTTATAAATTATCATCAAAAGATTTTGATTCTCAGAACGCACATCACCATATGCATATGTCTTTTGATTGATACTTTCAATTAACTCATTAACCTCTTGTTGATGTTGAGTCTGTGTTGCTTTTATGGAATTAAAAAGCTTTTGATATTCAAGTTTGATATTTTCTCTTTCTTGAACAACATAATCAACTTGAGTTTTTAGCAATACGTTCTCATCATTCAACGTTGACAACCTAGACTTCCAAGAGACGTCACAAGCCATTTTCTCTTTTTGATGTTGTAGTTTAAGTTAAAAATCAATACTTTGAGCTTGTGATCGCTTAAAACCATTTTCGAGAATTTTGATTCTTTTGAGTAAATTAGCTTGGATATCTTTGGAGTCACTTGAAATTTTTTCAGTTTCATCATTTAACAACTCATTTTTTCTGTTCTTCAACAGAAATCAACACACAATCTCAAATTTCTCGAGTCAAGGATACTTCCAAAGGTCGATCGATTTCGTTTTGAAAAATATTGTCTTTTGGTGATGTTTCCTCAACTTTCTTTTCCATTGATTCAAAAATATTTAACATTTCATGTACTTGTTCAATAAGTTCTTGTTGAATTTCTTTCAAAAACTTTGGCAAAGATTCTGACATCGAAATTACACCAGTCTTATAAAACTCTCTTAAAGAATTTTGACTGTCAGACATCCATCTCCTTTTTCTATCTTCTAAAAGAGTATCATCAATTCGATCCCGTAGTTCCATAATTGTTAAATCTATTTTGTCAAACATTTTTAACAATTTACTCTCTTTTGGAATTTTTGGAATTTGTAAATCCGACATAGCTTCATTTGACTTAGAACATACATTAGAAGCAGAAGGAATTGAAAAATATGTTTGTTCAGCAGAAGGTTCTTTTGAGGAACAAATGTTTCATAAAGAGCATTTAATTTTCCATAATCCAGTTAAATCATTTTGTTTCTCATTTTCAATCGAATTTCTTCCGCGTCCTCTAAAGTTTCCTCAGAATCAGGTGAATGAGTTTTTACGTTAGTACTTTGAAGCATTTCACCATGATACATTTTTGGTTGTGCTGCAATGGCTTTCTTGAGAGGTTCGGGATTTTGATAACCCAACCCATCTTTTAGAAAAGGATCGTAAACTTTATTAGGTGTCTTTCCAAGCATGTAAATGCTTTGAATTGATTGACCCATTTTATAAACAAATCGATCATAAGAACTCAGTTTCTCCTCGAGATCAACAATATCTTCAAGATATCGATTTTCTTGTTCTTTGAAAGCCTTTTTAGCTAATGAGTTTCATGTTGAATTATTTTCTTTTCAATTTCGATTTTAAAAAAATCACTTTCAATTTTATATTTTTCTTTCAAAATTCTCTCAATGGTGTCTTTATCAACACGTATTTCACTTTCCAACGCATCACATGTTTCTTCATATTTTGAACATTGAATTGTTTTTTACTCAAATGTTTTGACCCGTTCCTTACACGTCTCAAGCTTCTTTTGTAGCAAATCTTTTTGTTTTTTAAGCTCATTGTTTAATCTCTTTTTATTTTTAGTTTCTCTTTGAACATTATATGCTATAATTTTAACATCATGATATTGATCATGAGCATTTGAATCATGTTCAACTGATCCACCATTATTTTCTACATAAGGATTAGCAAATATGATATTAGAATCAATTTGATCATCATCAGATGTGTTAACAACAGTTTTATGTTTCCCATGATACTTGTGTTCATGAACCCCTTTGGGTATCATTTTGTGTGAAGCATTTACCTCATTGACAGCCTTTCATCATAGTTTGGCTCAGTCACAGCGTTGTTATCAGATGGTTGAATTCGGGCCATCATGATTACTGCAGCAGTTAGCTCTTCTAATGTTTCATCTCCATAAGAATTATCGAGCATGAAATCATTTTCTTCATCCTTGAGGTTGCTTCCAGCTTTATCTTTCATGGCTAACAACATTTGTTCTCTGAAATACTTTGCATCACGAACTCTTGTTTTTTGACAATCACAAGCATAGTGGCCTTTTTCATTGCAATTATAACACTTAACATTCGCCTTTCTCAGATTTGACTCGTGGAACACGCTAAACAATCTGAGTACTTTCATCATTATGAGTTAACCCATTTCTTGCATTAAATGCTTGATTCCTGTTTTGTCTCCCTGCATTCCTATTACCATTTCCACCATATCCTGCATTCTTGGTATGTATGTCAACTCTACCATCCTGAATCACAGCTTGATTTCTTGTGTTTGATGAAGTACGAAGACGATTATTGGTAGGTGTAGAGAACTTCTGGGTGATTGCTCGAGCTTGCAATTGTAAGCTTGTCTTCTTGAGAATCCTCTTGTAACTCCCCTTGATAATCTTCTTCATAATCAACAACTGATGAAGGATGTGTGACATAGTATGGTTGTGGTGAATTTGAATAAGAAGGACTTGCATGAGACTGTGACAAAGAAGCATTTGAATGAGCAATTAGTGCTAAAGGGTCATGATTCCTGGAAGCTCTCTTTGCTTTGGATGCTTGGATATGTGGTTCGAATTGCACTAAGGAATCATACAACTGATCATATGAAACTGTATCTCCTGTTTGGTTGTGACGAATCATGGTAACATATTTGCTCCACTCAGGTTGCAAGCAATTGAGAAACTTGGTGTTGATTGATACCGGAATAGGACGAACATTGTTACGGTCCATAATATTCAAAAACGTTGTCAATCTTTCATACACAGATTCTACTGATTCTCATTCCTTTGCTGCAAATTTGTCAAACTCATCTATGAGCCGTGAGTGTCTTACATGATTAGTAACATCAGAACCATACATCAACCTTTTAATTCGTTCCCATATTTTTTTAGCAGTTTTACATGCATCCACTGAATTGTAGATATCATTAGGTATTGCTTAAAGTAGATAATTCATAACTCTCACATCAGCAATGTATTGCTTCTTGTTTATCTCAATCATTTTAGATAGTGGTTCAATCATCTGTTGTCTAAATTATCTGGATCAGTAATCATTGGCCTCATATAAGGTTCTTTTTTCAATTGAACGCCATATCCGCTCCTCTTCTTCGACCTTATTATCCAGAAATCTTCTGAACCTACTCTCCCATGAAATATAATTCCCTTTCTCAAGCATTGCAGGTCTTTCATTAGCTCCTGAGTCAGCTAGAGTTTGTTGATTTGAAGCAGACATGTTGTATTGAATGATTACAATGCAAACTTAGATCATTTTAGAGATAAAGTCTTGTAATCGTGAAATCAACGAGCAATAAAAACTTCATTTTGTATAACAACATTTCGAATGATGTAACCTTGAAGATACGAAACCTTGATTTGTTTTCAAAGTTTAAGTAACATGAAGCTTTTATACGAAAGCTCAATTTTTGAAAATTAGAGGATACGAAACCTCTTAAACCGTGTTCCGAAACCAAAAGTCTGAATTACGAAACCTATGAAACAGTGTTACGAAACCCAATGTCTGTGTTACGAAACCTCTGAAACAGTGATACGAAACCCAAAATCTGTGATACGAAACCTCTTACACTGAGATACGAAACCTTCCAATTATGAAAACTGAATTACGAAACCTTCAATTAGAAAAGATGTGTTACAAAACATCTAATTACGAAACCAAGTCTTACGAAACCTCAATGGTATGAAACTGTTCCAAAACTGTAATACGAAACCTTTGCTAAACCTTCAGTTATGTAACTGTGTTACGAAACCTCTCGTATGAAACCTGTGTTACGAAAGCTTGAAGTACGAAACCAAAATCAATCTCTTGATACAAAACCTCCAATTACGAAACCACAAATATACGAAAGCTCCACAATCTACGAAACCAAACGGTTACCGAAAGCTCCAATATACGAAACCACCGTTCGTAAATTCCAATTTTCTCTTACATTCGTAAATTCCAAGAAACCTCTTAAATTTGTAAATTCTTAGCTACGAAACTAATAAAAAAACCTATCAATTTGATTTTAAGCAGTTTAGAGTGATAATATCAATGTTATCTTTTCAAATTGACAAAATTCTATGTTATGAAAGCTATCAAATTCATATTTTTTGATCAAATTGAAATCTAAACAAGTATTTTCATAAACTAGTTATTAAACCTACAATTTGATGATTACGAAAGCTATATTTCAGCGTTTTAAGATCAAAAAACAAATCAAATTGCAAATCTAACACTTAGCGTTCTACGAAACCTACAAATTCTTCGATACGAAAGCTTTTTGATCGAAATTTTTTACGGTTAAGCTCAATTTAATTCACGAAACACACACTAGATCTCTCCCGGTGATAGATACCACTTGTTATATGTCATGTTTGCACTCTAGTATCATATGAAAGTTATAGAATTAGAGGAGATGAGCTATAGAGTATTTTTCATCATTTTTAAAGTTTTTATTCCAAAAGAGAAAAATAGAAATGGGAGGGAGAAGTGAGTTATAAAATGTAAGAGACTTGTATAAATACCTCTCCTGGATGAGTATTTATACTTATTACTATTCTTATTCTATTTTCCTAACTTTAGTCAAACCTTGGTCAACTTTACTTAACTTTGACCAAGATAGACTTTATTACAATATAATTACTAATAAACTATAAACTATACAAATACCAATTCATTTAATAATAAATACTTTTCTTGAATCTAACATTATTTATTCTTAACAAGGTTCCGTTCGTGTTCGTCCTCGTTTACGGCCCTAATATCACATATTTGGACAATATGTAGAATATAATAAATGGGCCAAGTGCCAAGCTCTTTGCTCTTTTAGGTTGGGCTGCCTTTGGGCTGCCATTTTTGGCCCGGTGAGAAACTGCAAAAAGACAAAATAGCTATGATGCATTTTAGTATATAGTTAAATTATGAGCTTTCACAATTTCGGCGCTCAAATTGTGAAGGAGTATTAGCTGACAGATTAGAGCTTTCACAATTTCACAAGTTCGTCGCTCGAATTGGTCTATTAGGGTTTATTTGGGTTTATATCCATCTAGCTTTATAAATATTGTATGAGCCATATGTGGGGTTACATTTTTTAAAATGGTATCGGTGTGGGTCTGATCCACAAACCTAGGTAGTTAAGTTGAGTCGCTTACTGTATGTCCTCTGTCAAACCTTAGCTGCCACAATTTATCTCTTAAAATTATTATTTTTTGCAATTTTCAGCCAAAAACCTACTTGCATACTGTTTTGGCCATAACTTTTTAATCGGTTGTAGTTAACTGACGCGACCATCGTCATTCTCTTCGTTTTCCAATTCTGCACAAAACCCAACTTGAATCGCCTTCGTCGTCCGCTGGAAACACCGCCACGATCCCCAGGAAGTTGATTGCAAAAAAAAGAGTCTAAGCTTTGCTTTTATTTTTGTTTCTTTGCTTTTGTTGTTGCTTCATGGTGAAGATTAATCTCCGCTTGCCGTCAGATGTATTCATCAACAAATATGTTATTTGCTTTCGCTACTGCTTTTATTTGCTTTTGATGCTGCTTGGAGAATTGCTTCTGCTCGTTGTCGTATTTCTTTATCAACAAATTAAACTTTTATTGCTTATTTTTTTACTACTCCAGCACGAGCTTTAGGGATTTCGTCGCTCGGACTACGAGAGGGTATTAGAAAATAAATATAGACCAAGCCCGATTGTGAGTTTATGTCGATTATGGTTTAGTTATGTACGGGGCAGGCAGAGCTATTGCTAGATAAGGAAGAGTGCTGGCCCCCTTTGAGTTAGGCCCATTTGTGTATATATTTTTCATAGCCCTTCGACAACTTAAAGCCCAATAAAATAGTAGATTACCCAAATCCTAACTATTATTTGATGGGGCAATTTCATATATACTCAAAACAAATATCATAATTTCATATTTCTTCAACACATGCTTTAAAAGCATTGAAAACTTATCATTTGGGTAAATATGAAATTATGATGTTTCTTTTAGGTATATACGGAATTATCCCTAATTAATAATAAAACTCAGTTTTCTCGTATCTTGTTTTTTTTAAAAGCCCCAAATTGAAGTGCTAATTGACAACATGTGCAAAACATTTGTATTTTGAAATTTGAATTGTTTCGGCCTTTTTACGAAAAACTTCCAAGGTCCGTCACTGCTAGAGGTATTTATCATTCAACAATAAAATGTTAAAGATGTCATGCACAAATTAGAGTTTCTATTAGCTTGTGGTTATAATGCAAAAAAACCATCCAAAATTTAACTAGATGTTTGACAACTTAGGATGGACACCCATACCCCGAAAGACCAATAGTATCGCGTTCACTTGAATATTTTTTAGCCGATAGCATAGATAACTCGTCGTCGAGCCATTATGCTACAATGACATCACAAGCTGTAGAATCATTAGCGAGAACCTTGTCTATTACACATCCAGATTACAGATAAGGATTTAAGGATTAAGAGTCATTCTCCATTATTTTTAATTTTTTGACTACTTGTTTTGTATAACTATGAAATTTTCCAATATTCTCCTACAACACTATCGTGGTTGCAACTAAAAGTGATTAGTTTAAAGTGGAAATTTGTACGTACTCTAAAAAAACCAAATACAAATAAATAAAGACATAGATAAAGTCAAAGTGTGTTGTGAGATGGTCAGCACGAAGCACCCATCATTTGATCCAATATTTTTTTTTGTCAACAACAACAGTTACAACCCATTTTCCATATCAAAATAATACGTAATAATAATCATATAAGGCTCCAAAAAGCCTATAAAAATTGTTAGACATAACTTTTTCAACCATCATTTGTTCTTGATCACCTTCATTCCAGATCCACACACAAACATATGTATGTGCATTCTTTTTTTTTGGTTTCATCCTTAAATTTTTTATGTTATTAGGATTTCCCATGTGGGCTTGTCTCATATCACCAGATTTCATGTCTTTTTTGTCTTTTTCTATAATTGTTCATATGGCTTTTGTCTTTTTATGTTTTTATAAATGAAGCAGTTTTGATTTGTGTACATGATTGTTATTGGTCTGATCTGTCATAAGTTTCTGTCACTTTCTATATTTGTAAATACTGTAACTTTTTAAGGTTCATGCATATGCACAAAAGTATGATGTATTGTTTTTTATGATTGTTGACATTGTGGGGCTGATTGGTTGGAAATGACATATGTTTGCAGATAAATTTAATAAATGAGGAAAAGGCTTTTGGTTTACATCTTTTAAAGGAGTTTTCGTGTTGTTTATGGGCAATACATGTCGCGGATCATTTGGAGGTAAAGACGTTAAGAGCTTTAATCAACCCGAAAAACGATCAAGTATCAAGAAAGACCCTTCTTCCAATAAAGTCAAAAACTCGAACCCACAACACTTTATAGCCCAAGAACCATTAAAGAACGTAAATCCCGGTCTCAAACCTCTAGTTGTACCCGAGCAAGACGACGCAATGAACCGCCATGGAAGTAACCAAGCATTCTATGTCATTGGACATAAAACAGCAAATATTCGTGATCATTACACGTTGGGTCAAAAACTAGGCCAAGGTCAATTTGGTACTACTTATTTATGCACCGAGAATTCCACTGGTATAGATTTTGCTTGTAAATCAATTTCTAAAAGGAAGTTGATTTCCAAAGAGGATGTGGAGGACGTACGAAGAGAGATTCAAATCATGCATCATTTGGCAGGACATTCGAATATTGTGACCATAAAAGGTGCTTATGAGGATCCTTTGTATGTTCATATTGTCATGGAGCTTTGCAATGGTGGAGAATTGTTTGATAGGATTATTCAAAAGGGGAATTATAGCGAAAGGAAGGCAGCTGAGTTGATAAAGATTATTGTTGGTGTTGTTCAAGCTTGCCATTCGCTTGGTGTTATGCATCGAGATTTAAAGCCTGAAAATTTCTTGTTGGTTAATAAGGATGATGATTTTTCTCTCAAAGCTATTGATTTTGGACTATCGATTTTCTTTAAACCAGGTAGCTTTCATAATGGACAATCGGTATCAATGCTCAAGTAACCACATGTGTTTCTTTCTTTTTATTTATTTATTGTTTTGTGTTCAGGACAAATTTTCTCAGATGTGGTTGGAAGTCCATATTATGTTGCTCCCGAGGTGTTGTTGAAACATTATGGGCCAGAAGCCGATGTATGGACAGCTGGGGTGATACTTTACATACTTTTAAGCGGTGTACCTCCATTTTGGGCCGGTATGTGTGATAGATTATACCAAATGATCACTTTTTCTATGTTCAATGGATTTCGTTTAAACATTTCTTTCTGAATGATGGCTTAACTATTTGTGCAGAAACACAGCAAGGGATATTTGATGCAGTTTTAAAGGGAAATATAGACTTTGAGTCAGACCCATGGCCCCTTATATCTGACAGTGCAAAAGATCTTATTCAGAAGATGTTAACTTCTCGGCCATCAGATCGCTTAACTGCTCATAAAGTTCTCTGTATGCTCTCTTACCTGTTATGAATCATATTGAGTATTTGTTGTGTGTCTATAGAAATGTTACATAAAGCATTGCATCCCAATGGATGTCACTTTAACAATGAATATACATATTAGTGTGTCCCAAGATACATTGTTCACGGGGAGATTTGCATTATAAATGTCCAAAAACAGTAGGTTAAATGTAATGTTTGTCTACACAAGCTGCTTGACTGATTAGTACGTAGCAAGTTCACATCTTATTTTCGAGTCTATTAGGGGTTTATTTCAACTTCGAAAATCACAAACAGTAATTTTGATCATGTAATAGTGGTAAAGACATGTAACTGTGCAAGTATATTAGACGATACATGTTTTGGTGATAAAATAATAAAAAGGATATATGGAATCTGTCTTTATAAACGACGTGCAGGTCATCCTTGGATATGTGAAAACGGCGTTGCTCCTGATAATGCATTGGATCCAGCAGTTCTTTCTCGTTTGAAGCAATTCTCAGTAATGAATAAGTTAAAGAAGATGGCTTTGCGGGTATGTGGATGCTATAAATTATCATGTTTTCATTAATAAATTATGCCCCTTGATATGATGAAAGACATAAACATGCAACTGAAACTAACAATAGAAGGGGACAATTTCAACAATATTAATGCATCTCCAAAATAAAGATGTCTGAATTTTTTATTTTTATTTTTTAAAAGAAGATATTCATCCTTTCCTTGTTTTGATGCATTTAGGTTATAGCTGAGAGTTTGTCAGAAGAAGAGATTGCTGGTTTAAAGGAAATGTTCAAGGCAATGGATACAGACAACAGTGGTGCAATAACATTTGATGAACTAAAAGCTGGACTAAGAAAGTTTGGTTCTACATTAAAGGATACAGAAATACGAGACCTTATGGATGCGGTAAGGCTGTTATCAGACTTAGGGGTGGCAGTTTGGACTTGTCAGGAAACGGGTCAAAATGGGTAATTGTTGTAAGGTCAAAATGGTTCGGGTTGGGCTACCCACTTAAACTATATAGATTTTAAAAAATTAGTAGTAATATATATGTTCAATAGGATTACAGAACTATATTATTACGATGTTTCTTTACCTATTTGTATAGAGGACACTCAAAGGATTTTCTGCATATTGATACATTCAGTTGACTTTCTACCTGTTTGACCCGCTCGACCTATTTGACCATTGTCTATTTAGCTAAATTTGTTATTTTGATCCATTTGACCCCTTAGTGATAACTGACCCAAATTGACCCTTTGTATCTGAATGAATGAATTGCCACATCTTATTAGACATTCTTGTTTTGTACCGAAAATTTGTGAGCAACAACTAAATGCTGCTAGTTTTCAGGCTGATGTGGACAACAGTGGGACAATCGACTATGGTGAATTTGTAGCAGCTACAATCCACTTGAACAAACTGGATCGGGAGGAACACTTGGTTGCTGCATTTCAGTATTTTGACAAGGATGGAAGTGGTTATATCACGGTTGATGAACTTCAGCAGGCGTGTGCAGATCATCACATGACTGATTTTCTCGTGGAAGATATCATTAAAGAAGTTGATCAAGATAATGTCAGTCATAATATAACAATTTCATATATTTATATAATCTGCACATGGTTTGTTTTTAACGTCGGCTGATGTGGTTAACTTTCAGGATGGGAGGATTGATTACGGGGAATTTGTGGCCATGATGACAAAAGGGAATGCAGGAGTTGGTAGACGGACGATGAGGAATAGTGTGAATATTAGCATGAGAGATTCACCAAGGGCTAGAGATTCACCAAGGGCCTTATAACTCATATGCAAATGATGTAATCATTTCTTCTTTTTCTTCTTGTTAAATTATTTGTATCTTGTGGGATGATTTACATTTTGTTTTGTTTATGTAGAAAAGTGATCTATGAACAAATTTCAGTTGAAAGAGATTTATCAACTATTTTCAATACCAATTTAATCATCAGTTTGCTGGTTTGAAAAGTACACCCCATTTGATTCATGATCTAGACATTATTTGAAAATGGACAATAAAATCACTACTCCTTTTTTGGCATTAATTGATTGGCTTTCCTATCTGCCACCGACACCTTCGAGGTTTTTCTTTTTCGTTCTTTCTTACGTATAACATAAACTTATATCAGTCGTAAATATACTATTAAACTATAGGATGTATCAAGAATCTTTATTGTGGAAGGAGAATGTAACATGGGCTTGCTTCCATTTCATGCCAACCAATAGATTCCTCCACCTCCCTTTGTAAATTCTTTTTGTACCACTTATTTTATATACTAATCGAAGCACATTCCAAAAAGCAAAAAACATCTTGATTATATATGAATGAAACAAGCTGTTTTGAATAAAAGCCAAAAGCCGTTTATCTAAAAATGCTTATTTTATAACCCAATCTTGAAAAAAACTGTTGTAAAAATCAATGGATGCTGATTTTTACAGCATATCTCTATAGATTCAACCAATGGACATTTATAACTTCTTACATGTAAGAAACAAAAATATGGAACATTACACAAACACAACAGAAGAACATGAGACTCAGTTTCAGAAACTTGTAGCTGAAAATGTATTTCACTTTATAACCAACCAACCTTATAAATTTATATGCTCAAATAGCGGAACTGTAAGAACCAGGACGAATAGTTTGAGGAAGTCCACCTTGATCAGATCCAACCAGCTTCCTTATCTCGGATCTAAACTTATATAAAACATGTCTCCAGCTTCCTTTATTATGACAACCAAGAACCGAAGTTTCTTCTTGGTTCATTTCTAGATCCTGCGCGAAAACTGGTTTTCTGGACAGTATCCAAGCCCAGCCAGAAGCCCACCAGTTTCTAACAGAAGTAGTTGCTGATCCTCCCATTGAAGATACTGACTTGGAACTACGTAAAGCCCATGCAGTAGTTGCTGAGATTGTGGGTGGTTGGATCTGATCAAATGATAGCCTGCGTCGCATTCCTGCAGATGGTTGTGAGTCTGGTGTAGTTTGCGAAACTGGAAGAGAGTTTTGGTTTTGGAAAGTTTTTAAAATAGATGCCATAATGTTTTTTGTTAGTGCTGAATGTATTGTGGATTAGGAGATTATTATAGATGGGAGATTATATGAAGTGAAGGTGTAAGGGAATTGAAGTAGAGGAAGGTTGTGGGATCCATCCATCACATTCACTCACCAAACATTAATATTCACACATCCACGTATGCATTTCTTTATTTGCATGTGATCTATGAAATTTTAAATACATATATACATATTTTATAGCAAATCAGCGACCTAAAGTAAAATATCCCACACACCCTCGAACCATGAGTCCATGTATAATGTCACAAATAATGTCACCATGAGTCCATGTATAATGTCACAATGAGTCCATGTATAATGTCACAAATTATGTCACACTGTTCATTTTAGTTAAACTTAACATCTGTATTCAGTATTTTCACAAATAATGTAACACTATCCATTTTAGTCTATGTCAAAAGGTATACTTATTTCTCTCATGCATGTGCAATATGGTAATTTACCAATTGTCCTAAAAGTCCATGAATTAAGACTACTAAAGAATTTATGCTTGTGTACCATATATCAGAATATCAGTGTAGAAAGATGTTGGCATTTTTTTGGGCAACATAGAATGATTATGTCATAAAAAGTTTAAGCAAGTAACTATCGTATTCACATTAGACGACACTTGTTAGTTATTTCAAGTTTCATGTATTGAAAAGAAAAAATACAATGCAATGGGATCACTAACAGAGCTAGAGTTGGCAATTTGAGACACATTCGTTAAATTTGGGTCTGGTAAATATTTTTAAAAGATAAATGTAGATTGGTCTCTCTTAAATTTATAGATAAGTCTAGTTGAGTCTAGGAGTATAGTTGGGTAAATATTTTTAAGGAATGAGTCTAGTTGGGTCTCCCTTAATATTTATAGATAAGTCTAGTTGGGTCTAGCATTTCTCCTTTAATTATTATAGATGAGTCTAGTTGGGTCTCTTAACGGGTTTAGACGGGTCTCCCTTAATATTATATATGGGTCTCTCAAGGGGATTAGACGGGTCTAGCTGATCAAAAGTTTTTTTTATACGTTTTCATCCGTTTTAATCCATTTTTATACGTTTTGTACCTTTTTTACATTTTCATCCGTTTTTTAACGTTTGTGTTCGTTTTCGACCGATTGCGACCGTTTTTGAACCGGTTTCGGTCAAAATCGGTTAAAAAACGGTCGAAATCGGTAGAAAACGGTCGAAGTCGGTCAAAAATAAAAAACGGTTGAAGGTTGAAAACGGTC
>BQNB010068947.1:3226-33667 GCA_026074375.1 Tanacetum coccineum
TGTATTTTCCCATGACTCAATCAATACTATGCTGGCTTCTTCTTCTTGTTTCCTTGCTAGCTTTTGTTCTTTTATTAATTCAGAATCTAACTTAGCTTGAACATCTCTTGAAATTTGTTCATCAAAAGCAATTTGATCTTTTCTTTTTAAAGGAACTTCAGGCTCAATCATAATATCTTTTCCTTTGTCTTTAGAAATTGAAGGTTGTGCCTCTTATGGAACTCTGAACTCACTTGGCTCTTGTACTACTACCCCTCTATCCTTAGGTATTGTAGTTGTTGTTGTTGTAGCAGCAGTAGTAACAACTTTAGGCTTAGCTGCTTTGATCTGAATAAGTGTCTGAGCCAAAGTGATTTCCTTAATAGTTATAGGAGCAGTACTATCTTCAACACTAGCAGTAGTAACTGCTTCACCAGTAGTACTATCATCAAGCTTAGTACTCTGTTCATCTTTCTCATCAACTTTTGCTTCCATAGGCATCTCTTCAGTATCCAAAACTCCAGTATCAAACATCATTTCATCATCCTATTTGTCTTGAGTTTCATCAACTAAAGTTACCTCAACATCAGCATCAATATCTGAAATACTCCTCCCCTGTTTGGATGCATCTTCAGGAGCACCCAAACTCTCCTGATCTTTAGAGGACTCAACTCTTCTAGACATACCAACTTTCTTGAGTCTCTTCAAACCTGTAGTTCTTGAAGTCTTCTTTCTTTCCAACTTTTGGACTCTCTTCTTTAAAGCAACAATCTCCTTTGCTTGAGCTTCCTTTGCTTTTTCTAAATCAAGAACCTGTGTTTGCAATTTGGTACATAAAACCATCAAATCAGTTAGTTGCATGCTATCCTCACCACTAGGTTATGGATCATTAGAAGGTGTGGGTACACTTTCCTCATGCTCTATCTCATCTTGAGAAACCTCTGCCTCCTGTATCTGAGTCTTCTTAGATGGTTGTTTCTTCTTGGGTTTAGAGGATGTACATGGTTGATCAAGAATGGGTACTTGAGTGGAATCAGTTGGATGATCTGAATCCTCACCCACTTCTTCAGAAGGTTGAACCATCATAGTATCAAATAAGGGTGTTATCTTCCCAGAAAAATCCTTACTAGCTCTCTTTATATTAGCAAAAACTTTCTTTGTGTGAAAGGGATTAACAAAGATCTGCTTATGAGTTAACATATCTCCAAGTTTTTGATTAATGAAAACTTGTAGAAAATGTAGATACATCAAGAATTTGATCCCTCCATCTAAGTGTTTCACCATAGCATCAAAAATGTACTTAGACAGATTAAACTTCTGATTTGTTGCCAAGCATATGATCAAAGAAGCCATTGAACAACTGAACTCATTCCATGCAGTGGATTTAGTACTAAGACATTATGTAATAGTGTGAATGAAATACTTCCACTGTGGAGAGAAAAAGGCTTTATAAAAAGTAAGCTTTTGAGAAGGCTTTTCATACCCTATACGTGGCGATTCTTCAAATATAGTAACAGTTGGAAGACAATCAGTACTTTCTACATCATCTAAGTGAATATCTCTCCTAATGCTTGACTCCATAACGATAACCCTCTTTTTATCAACTAAGGCTTGTAACTGACGCACTTCATTAACTGTCTGTACCTTGGTAGTTGCCCAAAATTGTTCAATACAGGTTGTGTAGATGATTGGATTGACCGTTAAAGCATAATGAACAGAACTTGCTTTCAAGAAATCAATAATCTCTGCAAACCCATTACTTTCTATAGGTTTTTCCAAGAACGCGACCACATTGTGCATTTCAGCAAACTTAGGGCTTGACATAATGATGATTTTGATGATCAAAGATGAAAATTGAGTTAGGGTTTATGTTTAGAGAGTGTTTGAATGAATGAAATCGAATAAGGAAGTAAATGAAACCCTGAATCGAAGTATTTATAAATTCACCCTCAGCAGTAGGAACTTGAACCCAACAACATTAACTGAACCCAACAACATCAACAAAAGCTTAGCAGCATTAAAGTATACCAGTAGTAGAAACTTTATGCTTAGCAACATTAACTTCAAAACACCAGTAATTACCCAAATGTCAATCTAAAAATCAATTGTCATCATCAAATTTGATTCTCACAAGCTCTCTTTTTGTTTTTATGCTCACATTATCTCTCAATTCTTTTTGCTCACATAATCACTCATTTTTGTTTTTATGCACACATCTCTCTTTTTATTTTTAAGCTCACTTAATCTCTCATTTCTTTTTGGCTCAACAAGACACTGTTTCTGTTTTTATATGACAGTTGTGTACAAAGTTCCATCAATTCTAATTGTTTTATACTGTCCTCCCCACTTCCAAGTGTGTAACCTCTTGAGAGAGGTGGATCATTAGACTGTTTAGATGTAATCTCAAACCTAGTTTGAGCATTCACATCCCCCAATATGGTATCTTGGCACCTAGGACCACTACCTGAACCAATTCCCTAAGGAGTTAATTCATTAAGTGTTGCCATGGATTGGGTCTTATTTGATGTTACCACTGTCCTGCTCTACTTCTAAGCTAGAAGCAGTAGTGGCAGCCCTTTCCATTCTGTCACCCAACTCCTTATGGACAGCCTCATCACCAACCTTTTTTAGGGGGACCACTAGACTGAGGTATCTTGGTGTCCCGACCTCTTTTGACATGCCTAGATGTTTTTGATTCTTTTTAACATACTTTTGATATAACATATCCTTCCATCCATGCTTTGACTGTATATTGATATAAGTAGCCTCCTTTTAAACAATGCTTTAAGGGATACGAATTTGCTCAATAGTTGTAACTTTGGCTCTCATGTTATCTCAACAATCTTCCCCTAGTTGATAATGACAAACTGAGCTTAAACGATCGTATGGTTTTCACAATTGGTATCAGAGCCTAGTGGCTCGTGATCTAGGATCAACAAGGTTTTTACAGAAAAATTAAATTTTGTGTCATTCCTGCTGGTAATACGAATGAACCAGAAAAGTTGAAGTTGATTATGATTTTATTGTTTCGTATGATGATTATGGTTTCAGTAACTGCTTTCATACCTGATTACGGTTTCAGTTTCGTATATGAGGTATCTACTTTTTATTACTTTTTAAATACGATTACAGTTTTTAGTTTCCTATGAGGTTTAGATTTGAGATCGTGTACGTGGTTGATATCATTAACCAAGTTAACCCAGTCCATGCCAAAACTGAAACAACACAGATCTAAACTAAAATTCCTTCGCCCTAAATCAATCACCAACAAATTCATAAGTATTCTAAACCCATCACCATAACCAATCTCCTTCCTTCAATACACGAATCAAAACAAGACAATGGTAACTGAGTTAACTCGGCAATAACCGAGTTAGACTTAGTCCCACAACAACAAATCCTACAAACTCTTCATCACAATCAAACACCATCTTCCTTCACACAAACAAGACTCAAACTCGACAAGAAATAAAAAGCCAAAATCTCAGTTTTTAACTCGTTCATGACCTTTCAAGGTCAGTTGCACACATGGTATTCATCATTGATCTATGACGAAATAAAAAAGTGTCTTTTAATATCCAAAAATAAAGAAGAGAACAACAAATTGTATTGCCACTTCTCTTTCATTCATTCACAAGAACAATAAAAATACAATACCTACCAGAGATCTCTTTAAGATATTTTGAAGCCGAAAAAGTCAAATCAAGCGGGTTCATATGATTGTGTGTGGTTCTTAGCCGAGTGTCAAAAAGCAAAAACATAAACGTTTGTGATTGAATCAAGATTGTATCTGGAGTGGGGGCTCGAATAGATGTTGGTTTGAAATGAATTGTGAAGGTATGCTTTGTTGCATCTTATGGGAGTAAATAAGATGGAGTACTATTGGTAGAACTTGTAATCCTGCATGAGTAAGCAGATAAAGAAAAAGAAGTGAGTGATTAAGAGAATTGTGTATGGTTATAAGCTTTTTTGATAAAAGGAGAGAGGCGTATATGTTGGAGTAAAAAGGTTTTTAGGTCAGTGTGTGATAAAGTTGGCTTTATATCAAATTATTATAAGGCAAACTTATACCACGAATGAAACAAGGTCCTTATATAAAATTAGACTATTCCAAATATGAGATGGTAATCGTAATATGGTATCAGGGGCTCGAATAAAAGACATTTCAAGGCAATTTGGGATATGACTATAACTGGATATAATTCATTATATATCAATTTAATACTGCATGGCTTTGTTTTGTCTACAATAGCTAGTAAGTCCAAATGTAATATTGTCCGTTAGTACTGCTAGCATTGGTAAAAAGTGAGTTAATACTGCTTGAAGAAATTAATACTGCAAGTATCACATATGTCGACAGTTCATGTTTTTGGTTATCGATGAACACACATAGGAAGAAAATATATTGGTTGGTTTTAATGTTCTTGAACGTTTAAAGGCTCTTATTATTTGAAGAATTGATTACAAGAAGATGGTTTATCACTTTATTTGGAGTATGAAGTGGAGTTCATAGATTTATGTTCTTATCATACCACACAATGGCTACAACATTTGGAGATAACTTGTTCGTGCTTAGAAACGATGTGACGAAGACTTGACGAATCTAGCAAAGGTGTGTGATCTACAAACTTATGGTGCTCAATGCTCACATTTCAATCACTTAGTGTTAAGTGTCTCATAGAAGTAGATGAGGATTTATGGTCAATAGGATACGGTCTACATTATATATTCTTCAATATTATTTAATGAGTCTTGAACGCCACGTGGATAGTACCAAGATATAAGACACAAGTTTGGGTTGTTTTACTTCAGCATCAAGTTCGTTATACTTAGTTTTCTTCATCAGTGATCATTACATAGAGCTTACAGAATTGAAGGTTTAAGAAATGGTTAACATATAGGTTTCAGGGGAAGCTTATTGTTAAAATGTTTAACCATTTACATGCCACATCAAGGTAATAGGTTTATTACTACTGTAAGTTATATTACTACAAGCTATTTAAGTTTCTACTACTCAAGTTCATTTCAACTTAAGGCGCTCATGGAGGGTAATTTTGAGTTGTTGAAGGCATGGATTAGAAGTGTGATATTTGTTTGTGTTGTCGAAATCAGTTTGCATACCTTTAGGTCTCCCTATTGTGATTATACAAAAAGGAGAAAGAAAGATACAAGAATGAATGTGCAACTTACAGATCCTTGTGGAATGCACGAATAGGGTGGAAATAATGGTTTCATTCATATATATTAACTTCAGGGGAAGTTTGTGTTTATATGTTTTTGTCATTATTAACTAGGGGAAGATTGTTAGGAAATATATTTTGAGTTGATAAGACAAAACAATGAATGAAAAGGAAACAAGAGAGACTTAAATGAACAAATCAAGAATTCTAACAAGCTGGTGTAGGATATTCTACAAAAATAAAAGATATGAATTCTTGAAGATACATAAGAAGTTTATAAAAGAATTAAAAGATATAGTATTCCTTATCCACTTAGGTTTTTCCTTGTAGATTTAGATGGACTCTACTATATAGAAGAGATTCCCTAGATAATAGTTTTCTGTGTGTCAGATTAAACACCAACCAAAAAGTGTTTGGTGTTCTAAGGCGTAAGTATCTAATGTAGACGCCTAGGTTGTTTGTGTTTTTAGCCTTAAGAATCTTTTATTCCCTTGTTTAAGTTTAGATAACACATTCTACATTGATCACATAAATCGGGGCTTGTAGTAGTCATTGATAAAGATGATGATGAAACCTGTGTTTAGGAAAATAATAAAGAATGTTTTAATGTTTATGTCGCTGTGGCATTCTATTATTCTTTGTATTGGTCATTCCTAATTAAAGTTTCTAAACCAAAACTGAGCTTTTAAAAACGATCATAATTGGTTTCCACATACAAACAATTTATCAAATTCAAATTTTGCAATTTCATTCTATTGTTTAGCTAGTTCCAACTTGAATCCATACAAATCAACCTTGGCCCCAAGATTTCACTTACTGAGTTTGTATACCCAATTTAAACAAGACCAAACACCGCCCAAGTCAATTTACCACGAAAACCAAAATGCAATTCTATACTAAATTTGGCCAATGATTTCAAGTTTGGCTTATATCAGAACAGTTGAGCAACGAGTTGTAAGTAACTAGTTTCCTAACATTTATCAAGCACCAAATAGATCTAACTCTTATTATCTAGAAACAATCATACAAAATAAGCTCAAAAAAGGCTAACAACACGAATAAGCCTCAACACAGAAATAAGCCATGTACAAATGATTCTTAAAACCTTTTAAGCACGAATAAGCACTCCTAATGAAAACTAAACACTAAAACCGAATAAGCACTTAGCAATTCTCACGAGACAAATTACTATTAAGCACTACACAATACTAGTCATATGAAATAAGCACTTCTAATTATGAAATAAGCTCTAGAACTCGAAATCATGACAATAAGCTAAAACAATAAGCACTTGTTTTTATAAAATGAATCTAAATGAAAAACAATTAAGCGAAAAAAAAAAAAAACCCAAATAAGCAACAATATACGACACAATAGCACAACGACAAATAGCAAGAAGGAATTTGAATAAGCTACAAGCATTTAAACTACTCAAATCGCAAAATGAATAAGCAAATAAGCAACTAAAATTCATTCTAGCAATATAAGCTCAAATGAATTCAAATAAGCTATATAGAAGCTTATTTTATCAGATAATAAGAGCTTCTAAGATAACAGAAAGATAGCTTAAACATAAAATAAACTAGCAAACCTAGCTTATTCCAACTTTTTACAAAAAGTGCTTAAAAAACTATGAGATTAAAAAAATAACTCGTTAAAAGCTTATGGATTCAGATCTAACAGGTTTTAAGGTGTTTTGAAAGAATAAGCTAAGAAAATAAGCTGTCGGAAGTAGCTTATTTGGATAAAGAGATTTTACAAAAATAACAAAGAAACATTAAACCAACACAAACTTTCCTTCACCAAATAATAAGCTCTTACAATATTCGAATAAGGTGAAAAAAACTTTTACAATAAGCCAGAAATTACAAAATAAGCTAAAACATTACAAATAAGCTAACTAAGAACTAAGAAAACTAGAAAATAAGCTAAGTCCTCATAATCTTAAGTGAGAAGGAGCAGATGGATTAAATAGCCATGTCCAAAGGGCACTTTTGTAATTTCATCTTATTATTATATCATGATTAGCCAATCATTGGCATTAATTCTGCCACCTTGCACAAAAATGTGTAGCAAATCCAATGGGGAAGAGACACGTGGATTTTTTAATCTGCTTCACTTATATGCTTTCTTTCGTCCGTTTGATATTACTTTTGCCAATTTGAAATGAAGTATAAGCAACAAACCCCGCACGAGTTTACGTTTTAATTCGGCCAATCAAGAGTAGTGGAGCAATCACAAGGCAAAATTTGATTTATTTCAGTCAACATGACGCATGACGAAATGCTGATTGTCATCACCAATTCTTCCAATATCAAATTTTATTATTTCTTTGTTTTGGGCCTAATGAATTGGGCTTGGGCTGTCCGGCCTATAAATGGTTACGGCTGTGGCCTAATAAGATCCGAAGGAACCGTATGAATTCATTTTTTTCAATGCTCTTTCCAATGCATTTTCGTGACTTTTCACGATTTGTCTTGATCTGATATTAAACACTCATGATCGAAACGAACGCCGTAATATCCCGTTTTTTGCACTGTTAACAAATCCGAATACCTGGAAGACAAAAAATACCAAACAAACATATTTACAATATAATTAAGAATATTTTAGTATTTTAGGCCAATTAATAGTGTTTTACAGGGTTTAAAAGATGTGTGTTTAAGCACACATCAGTAGGTTTTCAAAGACTCGAGGAACCTCATTTGTTAATCAATTAACAAAACGAGTGGGGGAAGGAGTACTTGCACGCGAGGTCCCTTTATCATTTCCATCATCATCATCATCCTTGATATGAGAGGAGGATGGTTGATCGAAGGCAGAGGAAGAGGTAGTGGAGTGACGACCTCCTTTCGTGTCATAATCCTTTCGAGTCTTTCACTCTTGTTGAGATGTAAGGAGAAATACATGACACCGATCATACGCAATCAAATTAATCGGTCTTAACACCCCATGACGTAATGGTCATGACATTTTCACAAGCAAGGTTAATAACATGCCGTAATGGCCTTAATCAACCGAGGTTGTTGTTCGTTAACAAACTCCATACGTTTTTGTAAATAAAATAGGCGAGATTAATCGCATCGGACAGGCGATACAATATCGCTTGTAACACCGACACGCAAGAACATGATCCGGTATTTACCCCCAAAGACAAAGACATTTTGTCGAATAATCTCACGCCAAGATTTCATTACGAGTGGAATTTCACGATTAAAATTACATTTTCTTGACAGTAATCGGCGTTTTTATGATCAAACTACGAGTGACCAAACCCTCCCGTTCCTTCTTGACCATAGTTTTTAATTTCATTGGGACAAAGGAGATTAGTTGATAGGAATATCTCCGTAAGGGACACTATACTACAATTGTCAAGAAGACCACTTGTCGATAAAACGAACACGCACCATTTGTGGAAAACTAAGAATTTTTAACCAAATTCTTCGATAGTGAAAAAAAGAATTTATTTTGAATGACAAACTCGATTAGCATTTGACCCTCTAAAGTATAGTTGACTCGGTATTGAAAGTAAAACTCAAGGATAAAACATGGACAAATTTGTTCATTGATTTTAGAAGATAATCAAACCTAATATGATTGAATATGAACTCAACATAGACCAAATTGTCAAAATCTTGAAAAACTACCTGGCCCTCATGAATAAAAACGAATTCAAGATTTAAGCATATCTTTAAAGGTAATGTATACTTCGTGTGATAATTTTAGAATGTGGCTATTTTGTGTTTTGGAGTCTTCAACATTTTTAAAGAGGCATATCACATAGATAGAAAATTAATACCACGTTTTATATTTGTGAACTTGTAATGTTTAATGGGAATTAGTGACAAGTGTGTTTCCAATATGTAACAAATGTGGAGTTTACGGCTAACTAGACTCTAAAAACTAAAAAACCATAAGTTAGCCCAGACACTCCTTAGTTCAATTTTGCTCATCCAAACAAGTTAAAAAATACATATGAACTATGAATCTCGAATTTTGTTCATGAGGTCATTATGCATGTATGCAAAAACGTTTTTAGAGAGTATTAACATTGTATAAAAGCATTTTTATGGTGTTCCTAACGTGAGTGATTTTGAAATAAAATTGGGGTTTTGTGCGACCTACTTTTAAATCCTATGTTTACGGGAAGCATATTAGTTATACATTGTATTTTAGTAGACCTACTTTTACATAATTGCAATAAAAATGAAAAATCCCCAGTTTAAATTTTTGTGTTCATCATGAACCCTAGACACGAATTGAAAAAAATGGAAGAAATGGCTTACAATTGTTGATGTTAATGAAGTTAGGAATGATTTTAGGTGTAGATTTTATCTTCAATTTGAGTTTTAATGGTAGATTTTAAGGTTTTGGTGTGTTTTGTGTCGTGGTTTGTCAATGGTAGAAGAGAGGAGGGTGTGTGTTTTTACAAAATGAAAGGGTGAACCGACATATGGTCTCACTAGTGGCGGTCCTATATCGAGATAGGGCCGCTCGTTTTGATCCGAGGGCCACTAGAGATATGGGGCCCGCCCTCAACAGAGAGATTTTGGACTGAAATTTGACAAAAATAAAAATAAAGAGGAGTGACGTTTTAATTTTCATTTCGCGAATTAATAGTGCTCAAAGTACTTCGGATGAAGTATTTAAGTTGTCATGACACGGAGTGGAACACTTACTAGAATCAAGACAGAAGAATGAGAAGATGATTTATGGAATGTGTTCCATCATTCCTAAACAAGACATAAAGTTTAAAAATAACGATTCATTTTAAACGGGTTTTAGTAGAATGTTGGCGATGTTGTCGATGGACGACACTTTTTCGATAGAGATATGTCCTTTCTGGACATTATCACGAAGAAAGTGGTGATGAATTTCGATGTGTTTGGTTCAAGAGTGTTGCACTGGGTTTTTACTAAGGTCAATCGCGCCTTTATTATCTCATATGACCGGGACGTCTTCGATTCAAACTCGTAAGACTACAATAGCTTGTTTCATCCATAGTACATGTTGACAAGCCTTCTGGCGCTTTATGTAATTCGGCTCAGTAGCTGATATAGCAAGAGCGGTTTGTTTCTTCCTTGTTTTCTTCGATAACCAAGATGTCAACAACATCCCACAAACGAACAAATACCAGCAAGTGCATTTTTTGGTCAACATAATCACTCATGATCAGAGTTCGCATAACTACGGTTTCTATGCGCGTCCCTTTTAGGATAACCATAATCCTAAAGTGCGTACTGCCTTAATTTATTGTAAAGATACCTTAAAACCACTTCAAGGTTGAGAGGTTTTGGGAAGCCACTTGAAGTGGGGCACAAAGGCAGACACTAAATATGACATCAGTCCTACTTGTCGTTAGGTATAATAAGCTACATATGATGCCTCGATACTTGGTACTGTCTACCGACTCACACTCTTCGTCTTTCGTGAGTTTAGTATCGGAGGACATGGGGGTTTTCATTGGTTTAGAATCTTCTAAGCCAAATTTCTTAAGCATTTCTTTAATATATTTAGATTGATTAAAGAAGATACCATCTTCCATTTGTTTTATTTGTAATCTAAGGAAGAAGTTAAGTTCACCCATCATGCTCATCTCGAACTCGTCATGCATGATTTTGGCAAATTCATCACACATGTCTTGACAAGTCGAGCCGAATATAATGTCGTCGACATATATTTGAACGATGATGAGGTTTGAACTTTTCTTCTTGGTAAAAAGTGTGTTATCTACCATTCCTATTTGTACAACATGTATAATAAGAAAGCTTTAATCTATCATACCAAGCTTTGGGTGCTTGTTTAAGACCGTATAAAGCTTTCTTAAGTTTATAAACATGATCCGGTTTTTCAAAGTCAATGAATCCTGGAGGTTGTGCCACGTATACCTCCTCATTGATAAAACCGTTTAGGAATGCACTTTTTACATCCATTTGGAATAGCTTAAAATCTAAAGCACAAGCATAAGCTAATAGTATTCTAATAGACTCAAGTCTAGCAACTAGGGCATAAGTTTCATCATAATCGATGCCCTCTTGTTGATTATAGCCTTGAACAACTAACCTAGCCTTATTGCGAGAAACAATTAACCGTTCTAGTCCTAACTTATTTCTAAACACCCATTACCCCCCCCACTTAGTTCCTATGAATTGTCATATTCTAAGGGGGGGGGGGGGGGTTGTTGAATCAAACTCCCCAACATCGTTCACTACTACTCTACTCTGATTAATGTCATTTGCATAGCAATTACTCCAACGTTTCATTACCGTTAATGCTTCATTCACATCTTAGGTTTTTTCTAAGTGATAAAAACAAAAAGAATTTACTTTGGATTTTAGGCCTTGTAACCTAAAGAGTTCTTTGGTTAAGGTTTCCATAAAATATTACTAAAGTATTTCCTACGATTTCCTTAATATTTGATTATTTCGTCAATATCTAAAGTTCCAGTCTTAAATTCATTTTCTAAGATATCTTTTTGGTAACCGTAATTGCTTCTTCTTCACTCAGCAGTCATCACACCAAGGTGATGTCTTAGAGGGTGGAGGAGTTTCATCGAATGTCATGTTGAGGGGTTCTTCAATTTTTCTAGTGTGTTTATTAAGGATGATGTAGGCTTTACTATTTTGGGAGTAACCTAAAAAGACACCTTCGTATGAGTTTGGGTCATACTTAGTAAGGTAGTATTTACCTTTTAAAATAAAGCACTTGCTTCCAAACACTCTAAAATTATCAAAAGTAGGTTTCCTACCTATTAGGAGTTCATAAGATGTTTTTTCTAGGATGACTCTAATTAGGATTCAGTTGAGAATGTATGTTGAAGTATCTACGGCGTTGCACCAAAACTTTTGAGGTAACGATTATTCATTCAACATTGTTCTAATCATTTCTTGTAGTGTCCTATTTTTTCTTTCTACTACGCCATTTGATTGTGGAGTGTGTGGAGCCGATAAGTTATGTGTAATACCATTGGCATTACAAAACTCTCCAAATTGCACTTTGTTAGGAATACGAAAGTATCAGGCACTTCCATTGATATCATTAGATAGCTCGTTAAGTAATATTTGGAACCTTAATAGGCTAGCTTAGGAAAAGCCCATGGACAAAGCCCATGGCCGACCTAGATAGGAAGTATATAAACCCTTTCTATGTTATGGAAAGGGTGTTGGTTGTTCATTTCTTACACATAGTAACATCACATTTTTTTTCTTACTTTCTCTCTCTAAGTGTTCATCCAACCACTTCTCTTTCTCTGTTTAAAAAATCTTTATTGAATCCATACCTTGTGTGGGTTAAGATATTCTACAATTTGTATCAAGAGCCATGGGGTGTTTGTAAAGGTTGTGTGTGTGTTTGTTACTCCTTTTAGGCGTGTTTGTTGGTTCGAACATATCAAGAAGTTTTCAATTTTTGACGGTTTAAAAACCATAAAGCTTTAATCTCTCTTGTTTATTTATCTTAGTATAGGCTAGTTGTATAAGTAACTCTTTGAAAAAAAATCAAAAATTTCATCTTTTTGAGTCTTTTTTGTTTGAAAAAGGATTTTGTACCTTGAATCTTGATTTCAAAATTTTCATGTCAAAAATGTTAAAGTTTCGTGTTTAAGGTTCTAAAGTCCTTAGATATTAAGAAGTACAAGAAAAATCGGGTAAAAACGTTAAAAAGTGAGTCTTTTTAAGATTTTTGTGTTTTGAGTTTCGTTCTTCTTAAGCCGAGTTATATGTGTTACTTAAAGCGAATTATACGTGTTTCTTTAGGCGAGTTATACGTGTTTATTAAGGCGAGTAATATGTGTTTCTTTAGGCGAGTTATACGTGTTTATTAAGGAAAGTAATACGTGTTTCTTAAGGCGAGTTATACGTGTTTCTTAAGGCGAGTAATACGTGTTTCTTAAGGCTAGTTTATAACGTTTTTTTTAAGGCGAGAATACGTTTTAATCATCAGGCGAATTATACGTATCTCACTAGGCGAATCATACGTATATTTGGTGATTTATACGTTGTTCTCTCAAGCGACTTATACATAATCATATGGGCAATTTATACTTCATCATTTGGGTGATTTATACATCAACTTTTGAGGTGATTTATACGTTTTGCTTGGGAGATTTATACGCTTTACTTGGGAGAACTATACACTTTCATTAGGTGAATTAAATGGTTGTTCTTTGATTTGTTAAATCCCGTGAAAATTTGATTTCCTGGTTTTATCAAGAATTATAAAATCCCATGTATTCCAAAGACTCAATCACTTTAATCAAATCTTACTTTAACACAACAACCTCCAATCAACTGTTCTGCTCCATCTTTCATCTAAACAAATAGTCAAAACAAAATGGATTTCAATCATTTCCCCATTGGGCAAAGAATAATCTTGTTCGAGTAACATGATACTCTCTGGTACTAGACTAATCTCCTAACAATGTTTGGACAAAGACCTTCTGATTCTTGGAAAAGTAGAATAGATCTATACATGCAAAACAGAGAGAACGGAAGAATGATACTTGAATCAGGCAAACAAGATCTACTCATTTGGCCTACTATTGAAGAAAATACGGTGACCAGGACAAAGAAATATGTTGAATTGTCTGCTACAGAGAAAATCCAAGCTGATTGGGATCTCAAGGCAACTAATATTATTCTTCAAGGTCTACCATCAAATATCTATGCACTTGTTAATCATCACAGATTTGCCAAGGATATATGGGAAAAAGTTCAACTTCTAATGTAGGGTACCTCTTTGACTAAGCAGGAAAGAGAGTGTCAACTGTATGATGCATTTGATAAGTTTACTCACATCAAGGAGGAATCACTTCATAATACTACTTGAGATTCACTCAGCTGATCAATGACATAAACATTTACAAAATGAAAATGGAGCAATTTAAAGTGAATACCAAGTTCTTAAACAGTCTTCTACCTAAATGGAGTAAGTTTGTGACTGATGTCAAGCTTGTAAAAGATTTGTATACTACAAACTTTGATCAGTTTCATGCATATCTTAAACAATACGAGCTCTATGCCAATGAAGTCCATCTTCATGCGTGAACGCAGTCAAGATCCACTTGCATTAGTTGCAAATCATCAAATGACACCATCTCACTTTAACACTTTTCAATCTTCATACAACAATCCCCAGTTTTAACAACAACAATAGTTTTCACCATCTCAGTCTCCTTAATATGGATCAAATTATCCCACACAACATTACTCAACTACTTATCCATCCACACCACATGCAATCACTTACCCATCAACACCGTATCCAAATGCTTACTCATTAACTGTTCATAAAGAGGCTTGTCTACAACCAAAATCTGTTCTTCAAATTGAATATACTGTCTCTAGAGTTAATCAACAGATACACCTTGCTGAATTTCCTCAAATAGACACCGTCTAAGCATGTTTCCTGTTTTTAAAAGCAAGGGCGATGACCCTATTGATTCCATTAATAAAATGATGTCATTTTTGTCTACTGTCGTCACATCTCGTTTCTCATCTACCAACAATCAGCTAAGAAAATCATCTAACCCAAGACAACAAGCAACTATTCATGATGGAAGAGTGACTGTTCAACCACTTTTGGAGAGAGAAAATTCTTATGTTGCTGGTACTTCAGAAACAAGAGCTAATACTTTAGGAACAAGAGGGAATTATTCAGGTCAACAAAGGGATATGGAGTGTTTTAACTGCCAAAGGGATGGTCATATGGCAAGACAGTGTCCAAAGCCAAAGAGGAAAAGGGATGCTACATGGTCGAGGGAAAAAGTTCTATTGGTTGAAGCTCAAGGAAATGGTAAAGTTCTTAATGAGCAAGAATTGGAATTCTTGGCAGATTATGGTATTAAAGAAGGTCCAGTTACACAGTTGGTCATCACACACAATGCAGCTTATCAAGCAGATGATTTAGATGCATATGATTCTGATTGTGATTAATCTCTACATCAAGGAGTTCTTATGGGCAAATTGTCTAGATATGGACTCATATGTTCTCTCCGAGTACCAATCTCTGACAACACTAAAAATAAAAATTATATCGAAAGCAAGTTTGCAAGAGATGCGTATTCTGAACTTCATTATTTTTTGTGAACATCCAGAAATGAGATACATAGTTTAGTAATATCATACCGGACTCTCTTGAATCTATTGAATCACAAACATTGCCGCTGTTCAGGATATAAACTCCTTTTGCACACAAGATGCCTTGATATTATTATGTTAAACACTGTGCAAATCAATAACTAACTATAATAAAATTTAATATGACAATCAAATTGCCAATGAATCCTTATGTGCTAGCTTGAAAGATACAAAGAACTTGTAAATGCTAGACAGAAAGACAAAATTAGATTTAAGCACCGTGAAAAGTTTAATAAATGAATGATATAATTGTGTCGCGAAAATGTACTTTTGTGGATTTTTGAAAAGAAAATAACACACTTAAACAAACTCTTTCTGAACAAATCACAGGAAAAGATTGTCTAACAAAAACATTTAATGTTTTAAAAAAAAACGATCCAGGGAAAAAGAAAGCAAAGATATTGGATACAGAAATTGTGCTTTGGGAAAAGAAATTAAAGAACTCAGACACCTGTGATATGCTGTATAAACCACGAATTTTCTATGATAACAACCTGAAACAAGCTCTTAGTTTTCAAAATCCTTTCTGTCTTAAGAAAGCTCAGCGGATTAGGTTAATGCTTTATGACGGTAATGTTATTGATAAGGAAATCAATGTGATTTCAATTGCTGATTCTGAAGAGACTTTGATGCTTGAGGAAGAGAGTCGATCAAAAATGATTTTAAAACAAAGTGATCCAATGATCTTAAAACAAAAAGTTAACATTAAACCAATAAATTATGCTGAGTTAAATTGATTATCTGAAGATTTTGATAAATGTTTTGTCCCACAACAAGAACTGTCTGATGAACAAGCTTTTCACCCTAATACTGTCCAATATGCTTCTTCACCTATCAAAATTTAGGCTCCTCGAGAACTTCCTAAGGTAAGCCTGGTTAATACGAGCCTTAAAAATACTGTAAATACCATACATGCTAATTTGACAATGTGTGAAAAAGCAAATCACACTCGATGCTTTAACAGAATGGGAATGTGAGTTTGAACATACAAAAGCTGTTTTTCTAAATGAACTAATTCCATTTTTAAAGACTTTAAAAGAAATATTTCATGTTTTCGATAAAGATCTTTTAAAAGAGGTAATAGAAGTTCAAACAATTTTTAACCAGATGGAAGCTGCTATTCAACAGTATCATGCAGACAAACAGTGTTTTGAAATTCGAAAGAAACAATTTTTGATTGAAAATGATCGACTCTTGGATCAAATAATTTCTCAAGATATTATGAATATTATTGTGAATTCCTCTATGGATGTGAACACTTCTATGAAAGTGAATTCTTTTGCTATTATGAATAATTCTGTGAATTATGTGGAAATGTAAAACAAGTGTCTAGAACTTGAAGCTAAGCTTATCAAACAATACAACATGGTTGAAAAAGATAAGTATAATAGACTTTTAAAAAAATTCTAAACTTGAACAATACTACATTTTTCTTGAAATTGCAATGCAACTCAACAAAGGAAATTTTCAAAAGAATAACACATCTGTGAACCAAAATGAACCTTCATTTGATCAATTGTTTGAATTGAACAATTTGAAAGCTGAGCTTCAAGCAAAAGACACAACCATCAAGAAGTTGAAGATAAACATTAAACATTTGAATAAAACTTCTACCACAAATAATGTGAAAAATGACATAGATGAGATTAAGAAAATCAATATCGAACTGGAACATAGGGTGACAAAAATAATTGCTGAGAATGAGCATTTGAAACAGACTTATAAACAACTCTATGATTCAATTAAAGCATCACGTGTTTGTGCTAAAGAACAAACTGAATCTTTGGTTAATCAATTAAATCAAAAATCTGTTGAAATTACTGATTTAAATGCTCAACTTCAAGAAAATGTTTTTGTCATAACATCATTAAAAAATGATCTTAGAAAATTCAAAGGAAAAGACATAGTCGATAATGCTGCTGCCCAGAAGCATCAGAATGCTACCACTATTGCCCAGGACTGTATAGAGCTTGATCCCAGTAAAACATGCTCCCAAGGATAAGAATAATAGGGAAACTCACATATACTACCTTAAGCACACTATGGAACAAGCTGCTATTCTTAGGGAGATAGTTGAACAAGCCTACTCACTAAACCCTTTAGATAGTGCATCTTACACTGCTTGTAAGTATGTTAAGCTGATTCAAGAGTTGCTAGGTTTATGTTAGAGATACTTGCCCTGATATTCACAAACCTAGTGAGAAATTAGTTACGGTCACGCCTATTAACAAGAAGGAAAAAGTTTGATTTCCAGACAAAAGCCGGTCCCCCACAAGACAGCAACACTCCTAAAGCATCTAATAAACCTCTATTGTCTTCTACAGGAGTAAACCCTTCTACTAGTGCTAGCGGATCAAAGCCTTCAGGTAATACAAAGAATGATAGGATCTCACAAACACCAAGTAGTAATGAGATGAATAAAGTAGAAGTTCAATCTAGGAACGTTAATTCTAGTTTGAATAAGAGAAACTCTGATTCTAAAAATGTCTGTATTAAACATGTTAAGCATCCCATTAAAGGTGCTAAGGCTCTTTGTTCTGTATGCAATGAATGTTTGTTTGATGCTAATCATGCTATGTGTTTAATTGATCATGTTAATAGTATGAATGTGCATGCTAAATCTGCCTCGCAGAAAAATAAAAAGTGAAAAGAATGGAAACCTACTAGAAAAGTTTTTAACTCTATTGGATATAAATGGAAACCCACTAGAAGGACTTTCACCTTAGTTGCAAATGTGTGCCCTTTAACTAGGATAACCGCCACTAATAAAGTGCCTCTTAGGGTTCCCATTCCTCTTGTCATTGTTGCACCAAAACATCTTGAGGTCGCACATATGAGTAACGATCCTTATTTTGGCATTCCAATTCCAGAAACTGTTTCTAAAGAATCCTCATCATTGGATGTTATCTCAACTACTGTGCACTTAGACGCTCCAATCTCAAAACACCTCAGTAAATGGACAAAAGATCATCCGTTACAAAACATAACTGGTGACCCTTCAAGACCCGTTTCCACAAGACTTTAACTACATGAACAAGACCTGTTATGCTACTATGATGCCTTCCTAACTTTAGTTGAACCTAAGACGTATAAAGATGCTCTAACTTAGTCATGCTGGATTGAGGCAATGCAAGAAGTGCTACATGAATTCGAACGTCTTAAGGTCTAGGAACTCATTCCTCGTCCAGATAAAATGATGGTTATTACTTTAAAATGGATATATAAGGTCGAATTGGATGAATTGGGGGTGAATCTTGAAAAACAAGGCAAGATTGGTAGCTCATGGATACCGTCGGGAAGAGGAAATTAATTTTGAAGAATCCTTTGCTCCGGTGGCTAGATTAGAAGCTATTCGGATATTTCTCGCGTTTGCTGCTCATATGAATATGATCATCTACCAGATGGATGTAAAGACGGCATTTTTGAATGGTATTTTGCGTGAAGAAGTCTACGTTAGCCAACCGGACGGATTTGTGGATCCAGACAATCCTAATCACGTGTACAGACTGAAGAAAGCTCTATATGGGTTGAAACATGCTCTACGCGCGTGGTATGATCTATTGTCATAGTTTCTGCTATCCCAAGGATTTTCTAAAGGCATGGTTGATCCCACATTGTTTATCAGTAAAAAAGACAAAGATATCCTCATGGTACAAATCTATGTTGACGATATTATTTTTACTTCTACTACTACTGAACTATGTGATAAGTTTTCTGAGATAATGTGTTCCAAATTCAAGATGTCAATGATGGGCAAAATATCATTTTTTTCTAGGACTACAGATTTCATAGAGTCCCAGATGCATCTTTTTAAACCAATCAAAATATGCTCTAGAATCACTTAAGAAATACGAAATGGAATCTTGTAACCCAGTGGATACTCCAATGGTGGAGAAATCCAAACTGGATAAGGATACACAAGGGAAAGTCGTTGATCCTACACTTTATCGTGGCATGGTTGGCACCCTCATGTATCTTACATCCAGTAGACCAGACCTGGTATATGCTGTCTATATGTGTGCTCGGTATCAGGCTCGGCCTACCGAAAAACACCTACATGTTGTAAAAAGAATCTTTTGATACCTAAGAGGAACCATAAATCGGGAACTATGGTACTCGAAGGATTCTACTATTTCTCTAACAGCTTTTGCAGATGCTGATCACGCGGGTTGTCAAGATACACGACGTAGTACATCTGCAAGTATGCAATTGTTGGGAGACAGACTTGTTACCTGGTCATCAAAAAGGCAGAAAAGTGCTGCAATATCTGGTACGGAAGCTAAATATATAGCCTTGTCCGGCTGTTGTGCTCATGTTCTTTGGATGAGATCACAACTTACTGACTATGGCCTTGTGTTCAACAAGATACCTTTATACTGTGATAATAAAAGTGCCATTGCTTTATGTTGCAACAACCTCCAACACTCCTGATCTAAGCATATAGACATCAGACATCACTTTATCAAGGAGCGAGTGGAGAACATGGTGGTTGAGCTGTATTTGGTCAGAATAGAGTATCAGTTGGCAGACATTTTCACTAAGCCTTTAGCACAAGAACGACTTAACTTTCTCATCAACAAGCTTGGTATGAGAAGTATGTCCCCGGAGACTTTGCAAAAACTGGCAAACGAAGAGGAAGAGTAATGGTGGTAAACTCTTCACATATCCTCTGTATCATATGTATATAAGAAAATCAGAAAAACCCAAAAAGATTTTTCATTTTATATAAACTTTTCAAAAAAAAATATAAAAATATAAAATCATAAAAAGAAAATACAAAATTAAAAAAAATCAGAAAATATTAAAATATGGTGTCTTGACATGTCTTCTGAAAAATCGATTAACATTTACACCTTAAAATGCTCAGTTAATAATGATGAGAGCTGTACAATTGAAGCTCGAGCAGAATTCAAATAGTTTTTTCAAACAGTCAAATGGCTTGCTATTATATCAGATAGCAACCCTGTCTTTAATATAAAGGCAAGTCTTTCGTCAAAAAGAAAACATGACCCACACAACGGGAAATTTATTTTCTCAGAAATGATTAACATCATATCATTCAAAAGGCTTATGTTTACTTTGCAACACAACTTGTGCTTCCTATATCAAATAAGTGTACGTGTCAGTGCATTTATTTATGTAAAACGAGAGAAATCTTGTTTCATTGGTGTTGTTTTTAAGAAACATAATTAAACATATCAGTTTCTCATTTAAAAAGATTTTCAAAGAATTTTCTATCGCTCAAACAATGTCTACAACTCTTTAAATAGAAAACGGGACATTATTTGAGGGGGGGGAGGGAAATAGTCAAATTCTTTCAAAAATGATCTTTTAAAATGTCATCTCGGGATAAAATGAAACAAGTGTCTTTCAATAACGAATTATCAATTAAAGGGGAGTTAATGTATTTGTAACTCAATTGGTCTTAAAATGTTATTGAATTTAACCTTTAAGGGTCTAAATGGCAAAATATGGGACTTAGATTCCTAGTTATAAACTTAAAGGGTTAATAATGTCATTTCTATAACTTAGTAAGACTTAGTCATAAGTTTAAAAAGAAAATTGTCACACCCCACCAAGGCGGAACCGCAAGGTGTAACATATTAATAAACATCACACAAGATAATAGATATAAACACCATACATGTTAAATAAAAGTAAAGTTATCCGAGTTACAACAACTTCAAGAAATAAGTTAAAAGTACAAAAGACAACATAAATTGTTTTCCATCCGAACATGGATATTTCCCAAAAGACATGATTCTTGTAAATAAGTGGAAGGGCAAGGATTGAAAAGCAAGCACTAAGTATCCACTTTAGGAACGTCACCTGAAAAGCATGATAAAAACGGTCAACTATTAAAAATAGTTGGTGAGTTCATAGGATTTTATACGCATAATGTAGCTTTATATAGAGTAGATGTCCGAAGTAGTATATCCAAATCAACATCTGAATTTCTGTAAACAAGTTGATAATCCAAATCGACATAAGTTTTCAAAGACAGTCTTCGTTACCGAGATAACGTGACACAAATCCAATTAATATAAATGTATGCTATACTGTTTATGCGAGGCACTACTTAAATGCATTCAGCCTAACCATTCCAACATCCAAACATCTCGTGTAACAATCCCACACTAGAAACAAGTTGCAAGTTCGACAAGTGTCATAACACAAGTCTTATGTTCTAGTACTATGCACCCCGTTTATGGTGGGAGTGAGGAGAGGCTAATCTCCTAATAGCGCTATGCATATGTACTAACGTCTCAATCCCGTTGAGGGAGATATAATGAGCTAAAAGTAGTGGCGGGTTCTAAGCATACAACAACATACATACATATCAAGTTCAAGTTTAAGTTCAACACGTTTTCCAAGTTTAAATCAAGTTCAAGTATGCTCGAAAGCTTAACACATAAAAGTACGAGCATAGCAATTTAAATACAAATCATCATGCTTTTCACCCCAAAATCGATTAAAACGGTAAAAGAAGGGTTATGAGAAACTCACTTTAGAAGTTAGAATGACAATAGGACTTCTCGGCAAACCACACTAAGTAGGCAACCCAAACAAATACGCAACCTTCTACTCACAACCAAGTAAATATACCTAGTTAGACCCTATACGATATGCTCGACAATATTAAGGTTCATTTGTTAAGTCATGTGTTCACATTTGTTTCAAAAGACACTTTTATCTCAAAGCACAATTTCTACTAATTTGTCCTAAATTTCCCGTCACTTTAAGTATTTATTTGACCAAGTTAACCAAAGTTTCTGGTCAAGCTACTGCTCCAAGTCAAAAACTTCATGTTTTAGGTGTGTCCATGAATTTTTCCAAAATTTATCAAGGAATTATACCCGACCATTTAACCCAACTCCAAAAATAGCGAAATCTGGACATATAAAAGTATTTTAAGGATCAGAAGTCGAATCATTGTAATAATTAGTTAGGCCAATGGGAGACTCTAAATAATCCTTACAAGTGTCTCCCATATCAATTTCAATGATAGATTCATCGTGGTTTATGATTTATGGTCATTTTAGTACAGGGTTTAAAAAGAGATTTTTGGGCAGATTTGACACATTTCACCATTTTGCAACTTTCACTAACGAAACGACCTTATATTTTCACAAAGCTTATATTTATAGAAACTAGTCTCAAATTACTTGATTTTAGGCTATGGAATCATGTTAAAACATTCATTTTATCATTAACTTATGCTCCATTCAATATGACCTAAAAATGAAATAGGGGCTGATTGAAATATAACATTGACTAAAACAAGTCCAACTACTAACCCATTATGCAAAAACGACCCAACCAACTCCTACAATCATTTTATACAAGCATTAACATTAATTTTATCCAAGAATCTCAGTAGGTTATTTACCAAAAAGGTCCATAACTAGTTGATAAAGAAAGTGCATCAAAACTTGATTTTTAGGAGTCCTTTGGTGCAAGATGGACACAAGTCGTCTTGCACCTAAGTTCTTACCTATAAATCTTCAAGAAAAGATCAACATGATTATATGGCTGAGATAATTTACTTTCTTGATGGTGTACTTTGAAATATTTTTGAAGGTAGATAGTGGTTTGGATGATCAAAAGGGATAAAATGATGATTTTTCTTGATTCAAACCTTAGAAAATCTTAAATGTTTTTTTGCTTTCTTCTTGTTGATGACGCCTAAGAAAGGAGAAGAGAGGGAGTATGAGTTGATATTTTGAGAGAGAAATGATATGGGTGAGTGGTTTTGTATGTATGAGAGAATGAGGTAGGGTGAGGTGGTGATGTGTTGTCAAACTAATGAGAAAAGGCTTGACATGTGTATTAAGAGAGCAAGCCATGTGTATTAAGGTTGTGGATCCCTTGAACGTTTTTAGGGGGCTAGGGGGAGGTGGTGCTTAATATTTGTCTATTCATTTAAATATTGTATGTAACCATTTAAATGGTAATAAGTAAATTTTGCAATATTATGTATAATCGATAAATACCGTGACGTAACAACATAACTTTTGAGATAGTTTATGATTTTGTTAAATTATGTTTTTCCATGTGTTATGTCATTGTTATAATGTTATTTGAGCATATCGTTAGTCCTTAGGACCATTAACTAGGATCGTTAGGTAAAATGTGCGTTCGTATAACTAGGGTTCCTAGTAAAATAAGCGTTAAACGCTAAAAATAGTATGGCCACATAAAAGTAACTCCACAAATAATCAAAAGAGTTAATTATCATACGTTCGCTTTCGGTTACTGACCTCAAAATTGATGGATGTCACAAAAATAGAAAAGGATACATAGAACAAGGACCATTTGTGTCATTTGTTAAAAGTTGGCCGGTTATATTTCTCTTCAATATCAACACTTCGCTCATACATTTTATACAAAAATCCAACACTCCCAAACACTCTCTACACATTTCGCTCCATTCAAACTCGAAAAATCTTTTTGAAATTTAAAAATCGTGAACTAAAAAATTATACCACAGAATTTAACTCAACAAATAATCATGTATTTCAAAAAGATTTTAAAAAATTACGACACAGCTGAATAACAACCTTTGTACCCGGCCCAACTTATATCTAGCTCAAAATATACACAGCCCCAATTTTACCTTCCTTAATATTTTGTATTTCACAATAGGTCTAATCTGACAAACGCTAATACATCTATCAGCTAACAATTTTGGTGAACTCACCCATGAAGAAAAATAACAATTGTCGCAGCCCATAAAGAAAAATAAGCAATTCCCGACCCTTCTAGTAACTCAGTCCAACAGAAACCCTTATGAGACCTTATAAAATACTAGCACTTAACCCTAAGTTTGTTTCACTATGATACTTAGGCAGTCACAACACAAATAAAAAGAACACACACTCAACCCCAACCCTACTTCATAAACACCAATGCCTCTTCTCACTTTGTTTATATCACAACTCACACAAATACTCAAAACCTAAAAAATGATACGCCTCTCTCTTTTTTTGATAACACAAACGAAGCACAAACAATCACTACTTCCTTTCTTGTTTCGTATACTCAAGGAGACTACAAGAAGAAATCTTTACAGGTAGGTTTCGTTCTTGATGATGTATTTTCTATTCTTGTTTTCTTGTACCGAAAGAAAGATACTATGAAACGTTTACGTTTTGTGCTTTCTTTAATCTTGTCGAAAATTAAACAAAAGCTAAGCTTCAAATTAATCTATGATGACATGGGTTTCGGTTTGTGAATCAAACCTTATTCTGAGATCTTTTTTTCGTTTTTCTTTTCTATTCTTGATGAAGTTGTGGGTGTTGGTGTAGTATTGTGACGATGGGATTAGGTTTAAAAAGGATTTGTTGGTTAGATGATGAGGTTATGGATGTGTTTTAAATCTTAGGTTGCATGTGTTCTAGCTATGTGAGTGTAGATCTATAATGAAAGTTGTGTTATCTTTTTAAAGATGTGATAAAGCACAAAATCTGAGATCTTTTAAAGTTGCGTTCCTTTTTTTTCTTTTGGTTTCGTAAATCTTGAATCTGAGTTAGCTTTCGTAAATGCTTTCGGTTTCGTATCCAAGCTTTCGTACGAAACTAACTTTCATAAATCAAATCGGTTTCGTAAACACCAACATGTTTTAGTTTCGTAAGATCTGGTTTAATATCTTTCGCTTTCGGTTTCGTAAGATAGCTTTCATATCCAGGTAGGTTTCGTACCAACAGCTTTCGTAAACACACTTTCTTATGAAACCTCATTTTCGTAGATCTGAACTTTCGTAAAATCACTTTCGTACGAAACTTACTTTCGTAGATCTAGCTTTCGTAAATCTTATAGATCTCAGAAAATAAGCAAGTTTCGAAAACTAACTTTTTACGAAACCATGTTTTTACGAAAACGCGTTTTTTTAAACGTGTTGACTGAAACCGTTTTGACTGTTGACCAAAAAGTCAAACTTTGACTTTCGTAAATTCAAAATTACAAAAGTTCAAATCAGTTACAAAAGTTGCAACCAGCAATTACGAAACAATAAGAAGCAGTTTATCAGCATTTTTACGAAATAAGCAGCTATTAGACTTGAAAAATAAGCTGCTTTAGACTTGTAGAGCCCTGAAAAAGCTGTTGTTGACTTATAAGACTCAAAAAACTAATTTGACCTTAAGATTGATCTGAATAAGCAAAATTAAGCAGTTTTGACTAAAAAATAAGCAGTTTTGTAAATCAAATCAAATAAGTTGTAAAACGACCAAACAAACACGCGAAATAGCAGAAATAAGCACTCGAAAAGGCTAAAAAAACATCAGAATAAGCCGTCACAATAAGCTGATCGAATAAGCTCGTCGAATAAGCTCATGAAAATACCACTAAATCGCTCTTTGGCTCTTGATACCACTTGTTAGGTCTTAATTTATGGATCGAATAAGCTATCTAGTATGTGTTTAGGTGTTTGTGTATGTTTGTTATAGAGAGAGAAGAGTAGAGAGAGAAAGTAGTTAGAGAGAAGAGTAGAGAGAGAAAGTAGTTAGAGAGAAGAAGGAGGAGAGAATAGAGTAGAGAGAGAAAGTGAGGGAGGAAATGAGAACTTGTTATTGATTACTTCACACTTAGGAGTATTTATACTCCTTACAAAGTGAGCTCTTTAGCTCTTAGCTTTAGTCTTGTCTCGTGACTACATTTTAGTCACGAGACCTTTACCTAACTATTACACAATTAATATTTCACTATTTAATACAAGACTATTATCTCAATAAGATCGTCACTTTTTGTGTTCCTAACAATCTCCCCCTAAGAGACGATCATTGAGATCTCTCTTTGATTACATTAATGATCAACACTTTCTATTTCTAACACTTTATCATTCATTTAACACATTTAGCATCATTAAGATTTCTAGTGCAATTCCTCTTAAACATCATTCATTCACCACATTTATCCGTATTCGTCATTGCGAATAGATTATCGTGTTTTCTATGTAATATTCCTCTTTATGTTTTAGACATACATTTACATATCATGAATTACTTGCATCTATTCTCAATTCACTTGCCCCTATTCACATATTTTCATCATGATTCATTTAAAATGCAATCCCATACATTTTACTTAGCTTAAACACTACATAAACTTATACCGACATACATATCATACATTGCTTAGACATATAATTTACATAGCATATACTTCTCATCATATAATCATACCTTTCCGCATTAAACACTTACCCTTAATACATAATAATTTCACGTAAGCACCCTTATTCAAAATTCAAACATTTACACACTTACTTAGCTTATATCTCTCATATTATCATTCTCCACATTCAATATAAACGTTTAGGACATATAAGTAAGCTTTCAAATACTATACATTCAACTTAGATTACATCAATGTATTCAATTATAACTTTTCTAATAAGCGTTTAACATTCTAATCAAAAACCAAGTCATATAATCAATTACCAATACACATTGCATAATCATTATATGTCTAAGCATCATCATTCTATTTGCCGCAAGCACTTAACTTCTTATAACTAAGGCATTCACATTCTTCATTACTTAATCTTACGACATACACATCTATGAGTGGTCTAAGTTTAGGCAACCTATAGTGAAAACCTACTTCTCTTAGACCAAAGCTCTGATACCAAGTTGAAACGCCCCTTCCCATACTCAAAATTTGACCGAAAATTAAAAACTTTACGGAAACGCTTGACCGGGAATGACCTTATGTCATTCCCCTAATATAATTTTTAAAATACATTACAATTAGACGCTTGAAAGTTTCATTATCATAAAGTATACTCCATACGCTTCCAACGATATAAAGAACTCATTCTAACTCCTTACGGTTTGGTTTTTACAACGAAAACAAAAATCCAAAAACTACAGGACCAGCCAGCCGGGCGGCTGGAGGCCCGCAGGAGGCCAGTCGGGTGGCTGGAAAGCTGTGCCGGATGGCTCCCTGCTCCTGGACACACACCAAACTCATTTTTGACATTTTGTTACGAAAAACTAACTTCCCAAACTTGATATTTCATAAAAATCTCCAGAACTCATTAAAACTATATAATACAACGTTATCATAAACATTTGTGGTCTAAATGACCCAAAAACATTTATCTTAAGGGTTTACCAAACACTCCGTTTTGACCCATTTGCATACATTAATGACCCATTTACATTCCTTCATATACAAGACCAATACCAAGGACATTGTCACTTGACACTTAACACTTACAAACCATTAGGACACTTTTGTGGTTCAACTTTGATTCGAGCTCGGTATACAACTACTAAGCTCCTATGCACATTCTTCATTTATACTTAATCATTGCTTCCAAAACTTAACCTTTTACCAACGCTTTACCTTCATCGTAAGAACCTACAAAAACATTAAACATCTAAACCGTAAGCACGAGGCTTAGTAAGTAAACGACGATAACATGATAATTATGTTGGGTATCCCACATCGGTAGAATAAGTAAACTGAAGATGGGTTTCACACTTGTAAATACCCCTCTCATTGTAATTTTAAACTAGATCTAGGTTGAATGTTTGTTCCACGTGCAGTTTAGCACGGGTCGTGTAGTTGGCACGATCGTGCAGTTAGCATGGGTCATGCAGTTGGCACGATCGTGTAGTTTGGCACGAGCCTAAGCAGTTTAGCTCAGAGCTTAATAATATCTCTCTGGTTTGATCCCGTGGACTGCCACGACTATCTTAGTCGTGGATACCACGTTATATCTTGTGTCAATTATATTCCGCATTTACTTTCGTTTAGCTTGTTTGTATTCTTTTTTTTATTCGAGCGGTGTGTGAAGAGATAATATACCGTACATTGTCTGTAAGAAAGTGTATGCAGGTGTTATAATACCTTATCAAAGTGGTATCAGAGAGCCAGGTTCGATAAAACATTGGTAAAAACGGTAAAGCTGAAGATCGAACAGTAGAATGGTTATATGATTTCGGTTTCTGTAAGATGTAGATCGAAGACTCTCTATATCAAAAGAAGCCTTAGGAGCCTTTGGCAAAATCCAAACCTACAGGTATGAAGGCTTTGTTATTATTATCTTCGTAGCCCTAGAGTTGGTCAAGCACTATTACAGCAGTTAGTGGTTCGTGTAGAACTACTAAGCTAACGTTCAAAGGGATTTGAGATTTGATTCTTTGTTGAAGATATCCGTCGAAAGACATCCAGAGAATATACGAATTATTTGTTAAGTGCAGATGAACAGATACAGGGCAGAGGGTACGACAGAGGGCAATAAGCCAGAACAACAACATGTCCGACACCATGGAAGATAGGTGTGATCTCAAACCTAGAGTGGATCCTGCCTTGTAAAAGAGTATGTTACCTTGGAAAAAACCAAAATAACAATAGTAAAAACTTTGTGTATATATCAAAGAGTATGCGGAATCAAACTTTGTATGTATATTAAAGTATATGCGGAATCTACACCTTAACACCTAGAAGTATTATGAATAAAACAGTAATCTTAAACGAACAAAGATATAACCAAGCGCTCCAATATTATTAGATCAATAATACAAGTACTCTTCACTTAGTACTAGGGTTTACAACCTTAAAGCATTTCTTAATCGACTTTGACAACTATAAAGACTTATATGCAAAACTGATTGATTTCCCAACTAATGTCCTAGAGCCTCCTTTTATAGACTATAGAGTCCTAGTCGGCTTACAATACATTCCTAAGATATCTTAATCTTTTCTAAACATAAACGTAATCTTTTAAATAAATACATTATGTATATCTTGTACATAAATATCTCAATACTTATCTTCACAAGTATTCTTGTTCTCCAAACAATCTTTATCTCTTTAATACGTCTTTATCCTCTTGACAGTAGAAAGTCTTCAAGCAGTTATAATCAGCAGTTGTAATCTTTTCACCAGCAGCACTAATAAACATAAGCAGTAGTAATATTAGTACTAGCAGTACTAATATATACTCACAGTAGTAACTTGTACTAGCAGTCTTAACATTTACTACTAGCAGCACTAACTACTTAGCTTATATTTTAGTCTTCAACACTGAGCAGTCTTAACTTCAACTAACAGCAGTAACTCTAAGCTATCAGTACTAAATTACACTAACAGTAGTAACTAGCAGTGGTAACATTATACTACCAGTACTAACCACTTAGCATAATTTCCATTATGTACCTGAGCAGTAGTAACCTTTAAGAATCCATGAAGTCTTTTAAATCCCAACATTCTAGGTCGCGGCTAGATTTCTATATCATCTTGTACTTGCATGATTTATCATTTGCTCATCTTGCTAAGGTGAGTTCATAGCCCCGCGTTTTACTACTTTTACTTTACTATTTTAGGGTGAGAAACATTGCTTGCTTTTAAACTATGGACACAGTTACTTTACGTTTCCTTTTCCTGATTACGTGTTGCCTAAGTAGCGAATAGACCACTAATGCCTGAATTATCATGAACCGTCAATTGCTTAACCGACTGTACTGGTTAAGTAAGCTCGAATGTTGTAAATAGATCTATTGGGAGTAATTATCCCTATCCGGGTAAGTAGCACTTACTAGATTCGAACGTCCCAAACAAACGGATATATACCATGTCGGAATGTCAATAGGTGATCTTGGTCAGATACCTTTAGGGTGTGGAATACTATTTGGCATATAAAATGCTTCCTTTTAAATTGAGCTTCGGTGTCATGAGCTTAGTGCAACAGTAAATACATTCTTTTTTTGTGAAGTTTTATATGTTATAACTTTCATGTGCATACTGTGAACTTGTGGTCCACTTTTAATATTAAATTCAAACCTATGAATTCACTCAACTTTAGGTGCTTAGCTCTGGATGTCTTTGCTTGCTATTTGGTGTCGCTATGCATTGGGCCGATTTTCAAGAAACGTTATTATCTGCTGTTTAAACATCGTTGTCAATTTCTAAAACTTTTATTTGCTTCCGCATATTATCTCTAAACTTATGTCAAACTTTAACTATTTTAATTAATGCAACGATGTTGGATTTTCAAACGTACCCTTAGAGGTCGTTCTTTGTATCTTATATGATATATTATGACGTCATGCCCCCGGACACGTGTATTCCGTCTAGGCCCCGTTTGGGGGTGTGACAGATTGGTATCCAGAGCCAAGGTTATAGAGAACCAGGTA
>BQNB010068948.1:0-33666 GCA_026074375.1 Tanacetum coccineum
TTTTAGTTATACACATGTTTGGAAAATGGCAGCTTAAGTCCTTGTGGTTTATTAACTAAAAGATTAAAGAAGGTTTAGGTAAGTTGCAATTTCAGCCCTTGTGGTTTTATACTAAAAGGAAAACTGCCATTTGGCAGTTTTAGTCCCTTTCTTTTATTTTTCCATTTTTCTTTATAAAACACTTTTAAAAATGACAATTTTAGTCCCTAAGGTTTATAAAAAGGATTAATGGGCTTTTGTTGGGCTTGGGCTTGTATTGGGCCCACTGGGTTTGGGTTTGGGCCCAATAAGGTGTAGGCTTATGTTATTGGGCTTTTTAAGGCCCAATAAGGTACAGGTTTGGTTATTGGGCTTTTTCAAGCCCAATAAGGTTATGAAGTGGGTTTTGTGTGTACAATGGCTGAGATTGGCTGTAACTGGGCTAGGATTGGGCCTTCAAAGTCTTCACAGTCTTTGTCAATTGCACACAAATGGGCTGTTGAAATTGATTGAGGGCCCATTTGGTCTTCACAGTCTTCATAATTATACTATTGGGCTTTCCCGGCCCATCAGATGGGTTAAGATTGCATCCAATAGTATTCTTCAGTTCCGGCTCCGGTTTGACTGCTGATTCTTCTGTATTGACTCTGACTTTGGCATTTTTGGACTTTGGCCTTGATTTTGCACAGTCTTTTCCATTCCATGCTCAGTTTTGTCATTTTGGCTTGGTTTTCTGTCTTTTTGATGATATCCACTTCCTGCACAATACAAATGCAAAACAAACATATATTTGGCAGTTTTTGTCTGTTTTTGGTCATTTAAGCTCGTTTTTAGAGGTAAAAGATATGTGTAATTAAGCACATATCACTAAACAAGGATTATTTGGAAATCTTACAAGCTCATGTGTGTAATTTGTGGTTTTTTCTCCCATAAGCTCCTAACTGGACTAATAATACATGCTATTTTTGAAAATTAAACTTAAATCAACAATTTTTGAAGTATAGTCGATATCAATAATTTTACTTCAAATTTATACTTAAATTTTCTAAAATAAAATTTTCTCTATATCGTGGTATTATATGTTAAAAAATGATAAAAAAAATGTGGAAATAATAATAATAAACTGTAGGCTGATAAAAGTTTGATGCATCTTGCCGGCTCACAACCGATATTGCAGCCTTCTAAAAAAGGCCCATAGTGTGAATAATAATCTGAGACTGATAAAAGTTTGTTGCATCTTGTCGGCTCACAACCGATGTTGCAGCCTTAAAAAAGGTCAAGGATTTCAATCGTATCATGGCAATGTTAATGTTAAGTGCAATAAATGTGGTTTAATAAATATAGGGAAAATCTATTTTTCTTATATTTAAATATGCTTTTGAACTAAGACTATTTCATTTTAAGTTTTTATAAATAAGCTATGTATATACGGGAAACCTAAGA
Source organism: Tanacetum coccineum (assembly GCA_026074375.1). Taxonomy (NCBI): domain Eukaryota; kingdom Viridiplantae; phylum Streptophyta; class Magnoliopsida; order Asterales; family Asteraceae; genus Tanacetum; species Tanacetum coccineum. The sequence continues at coordinate 1,423 of BQNB010068948.1, forward strand.
GTTTTTGAAACTGAAGGTCCATGAGTCCCGATACTAGTCTCTGTGGGGTGTCAAAAGCCTGGTCACTTAGCCGCAAGGTTGGGATGTGCCGAGACGAAAGTCGCTACATGGGATGATCTCGCCTTCAAACTCATTATTCTCGGGTGGAACATAAAGCATAGAATTTTGTAAAACGTTGATCCATGGTTGAAATTCGAAATGGCACATTCACCTAATATATAATAATTGTCGGGAGTGAAAAGTTCACAAGTTACAAATATGAGTAGTGTTAGCATCTTAACTTATATTTAACGGTGATTTCGTTTTAAGCTTGGTTTGGAATAAGTGAAAAGTCGGGAACGATGAATTTATCCTTTTTGGGGCATTTTAGGATTAAAATGTTTCTTGTTCTATGATCCCTAAAAGTTATAAAATAACGAAATTCAAACACGTTAGTTAGTTGAGAAAAAAAAAATGAGAAAAAAAAATACAAAAATATGTGTGAGAATAAGTGTATATATTTAAAAATGGTAAAAACGGGGCTTTTCTAAACTATTGATTCTTTCATTCCCCTTGATGAACACTTAGCTACTTTTCGAGGTTATTAGTCGAGGGGGATTGAGGGTCTTAGTTTTCTTTAGTGTTTACTTATAGCATTGCGTGAGGACACGACAATAGTTTAGTATGGGGGATTTTGGTATGTGCGTAATTACACATACCATTTTCCTTTAAAACCGGACTTAAATGACCAAAAACGTACCAAAAATACATTGCATTTGTATGTTTTCATTTATATTATGCAGGAAACGGATATCCAACAAAAGGACGAAAAATCAAGCTAAGATGGACAAAACCGAGCACGAAATAGAAGAGCATGAAAAAGACAAAGTCATAGTCAAAGTCAACCCCGACAAAGTCAACAGTCAAAATCGATGCCAAAACCGAAGAAATGTTAAATGGGCCCACCCGTACCCATCTAAAGGGCCGGGTCAACCCATTTAAACATTACATGAAGACTTGTACAAGAAAAAGGCCCAATACCTCTTTTATACATACTCGGCCCAAAACCAATGTAAAGGCCCAAAGCCTATAACTGTTGTTAACCCATGACAGCTTTAACACCCTACACCGTTAGTCCTTCAAGGACAGTGGGTGTAAAAGCAATATACTCCTTCAAGGGTTATTTCTGCCAACTCCCCAAAAGTTTATCACCACAAGGACCACACATGAAGACTCACATATCAAATTGAGGGGCCAATTATGTCAATCCCCTTAACTTATACCTGCCCCAAAACAGGTATAAACCCACTTTTCCTGCCAATGAACTATTCATCATCCTTTTCATTATCAACCTCGTTTACTGTTCCAACCAGCCAAAAACATCACTCTCAAACCTCACCCCCACCTTACTACACTCCATTGCCACCTTGGCAATCCTCTAACACCCAATTCGTCAATGGAAAAATGAAAAGAATGGATGGCTCGAATCAAAGAACTTTGAGACAAAGAAATATGGATGGCCAAGATTGACTTTGGGTTCTCTCTCACACAAGAAACACACACCCTTGAAGCCTCTCAGTAAACAAGCACAAGTGAAGACCAAGACTTAGTATAAATAAAGAACTAGTGTAGCTTAGTTTTCTTTGTCGAATTTTTGTTAAGTCCAATCTTGTATTAACAAAATTAGTCCATATTTAATACTGCAATTTACTTTTTATTGTCATTTAAATACTTGCATTGTAATTTTTTTAGTTAATGAAATTTACAAGTTTCCTTTAATTATTGTCATTTACCTTAAATTGTCTTTTAAATACTGTTTATAAGCCTTTGTATAAGCTTTTGAGTCATTCAAAACTTATTTGAAAGCTTGTTTTACTTTTTTGTCTAAAATAAAAAAAATCAGAAAAACAAGAATCTGTCAAAGAGCAAGGAGCAAGGTACATAGTGGATGGCCTTGGGTTAGTGCTTCTTGGGAAGCTACAGGAAAGGTTTATAAGCTGTTTGAGGGCTTATTGTCTCATTTTTCAAATTTTTGCTTATTACTATGCATTTGCTTATTTACTGCTTATTTCTTGCTTTTTATTGCTTATTTATGTTCCTTTATGCTTACTTGTCTTTATTTGATGCTTATATGTAATTTGTTCAAGTTTTAATTCAAAACTGCTTAATTTGCCTTTTAACTGCTAGTTGCTTATTTGCTTATTTGACTGCTTATTTTTGATTTATTTTTGCTTAAAGTTGTTTAAGATTGTTTGTGTGCCATCTGTGTTCAAAAGTTCTTGCTTAAATCAGTATTCATCAATTTTAAAATAGGTTTTAGAAAACTTAAGGGGTGTTTAGGTTAAGGGGGTAAAGTGGGTCAAAACAGGTTTAAAAACCATTGGGTCACCTTGCAAACTTACACAAGCTTTTTTAAGTTGTTCTTAATCTATTTTCAAAGGTTTTAAAGTCTCAAAGTTTGTTTTTAAGTGTTTTCTATAAGTCACTTTGAAACTGTGGTGATAGAACAGTTTCAAAGTGCTTATTTGATAAATTTGGTTTAAACCAGCTTTTGAGTCTTGTTTTAGTGTTGTTTTAAGTGTCAAAATTCATTAGTCTAAGTCCCATTCAGTTTACTTTTGTTTTGCAATACTCTGTCAAAATTTTGTTAAGTACTTTTTAAGTTTAAAACAGCCCTTTTCAGTTTCAAAATTAGGTTAGTTAGAGTCATTTTTAGAATTTGCAATTTTGAGCATAAGCTCATTGGGTGTTAGTTTAAATCTGTTTTAGCTTACTTTGTAGATTAGAGTTTATTTACTAGCTTGTTTTTAGGCCTGCATGTAGCAAATCTGTCTTCTAAAAGGAAATCAAAAAGTCTAAAACTGTCTGAATCAGCCTTTTCTAAAGCCTTTTTAATAGCTTTAATGAGTTTCAAACTCATTTCTTTTTAATGATTTTAGGAGCTTGTTGGACAAGCTTTAAGGGCATATAAGTCACTTGGTCATAAGGTTCTCTTTAAGTGCTTAAAAATATGCCCAAAAGTGCCCCCTTTGCTGTTTTGATTAACAGTTTTAACCCAAAGTAGCTTATTTGCTTATTTGAGTTTTTGGCTTATTGAACTTACTTGAATTGTGCTTATTCTTGCTTATTAGGTTAGTTTAAATCCCTGTTAGCTTATAAGACTTAGGTTGGAGCTTTTTAGAGCTTATTGGTTCTTCTAGTTTAAAATTTTTAGTTTTATAGCCTATAAGTATTTCTGTCATTTCAGCATTAGTTTAGCTTATTTTCTTAGCTTAATTTTGTTCCTTAGTGCTTATTAAGTATAGCTTATCATCTGTTTTTAGCTTAATTGTTTTTTCAAATGCTTATTTAGTTTAAAAATACAAACAGTTTAGCCATTTTAACTCATAGCTTAGTTGAGCATTTTGTCACTTTTTGAGCTTATTTCTAAGCTTATTTCTAAGTTTCAAAAATTTTGGTTGCACAAAAGTTGCTTATTTTTTGCTTATTTAAAAAGTTGTAAAAAATGGTAAATAAAAACATTTGGGAGTATGGGAAGCCCCAAGTGAGCAGGGCTCGAACTCGGGACCTCAACCCCACTCACCAAACGTTTTAACACACTCACCCTCTACCACTAGCGCCATTGGGTCTTTTCCGTTAGAGTTTGCACAAACAATATATATAACCACGTTTTAGCCCATTAAGCCATAAGCCACGTTTTGCTTTTTCCCAGATTATTCCAATAAGCTGGCAACCCAATTTTATTTTTCATAGATTCAGCACTCTTTAAGCTGCTTTCCAGAATTTTTTCAGATTTGTTTCATTAAGTTTACTATTTTTAATTAATTTTTCTTTTTAAAACTGTTTTTAATTCATAATAAATTATTAAAAAGTCAAAAAAATATAATTCTTTTTTTCAAAATTTTCTTTTATCATTTAGCACCTAGAAAAATTAGATTTGCATTCCTAGGTTTAAAATTTCAAAATTTTGTTTTTTAAAGAACGGGATTTGACCCCGTTCTCGTTTTTAGGTTTAAATCCCTCGTTTGCTTTCGTTTTTATGTTTTTCTTACTTTTCTTTGCTTATTATTATTAGGAATAGAAATCCCAAATCAAATCTTTGAAACGCGATCACAAACGTAACCGATTTTCAATTCATGCTTCGTTGGGAAACGACCCGGGAGGTTTTTGATTTTCCTTTGGTCAAAAGGAATTTTTTGAGTCTTTCAGAATACATATACTATAATTGATATATAATTAAACCCTAAAAAGGTCGGTTATCAATGCATGTCTGGGTAAGGAATGACTCGAAGTAGAATGCCCAGATGATGAATGATCTGAAGATGAATGACCCGATAATGATCCAGAAGTAAAACGATTTAAGTGATGTGATGTGTACCTCAATGCTAAACGATGAGAAGGTAAAGGTCTAACCGACTTTCTCGCGGTCAATGCCCTACATGGCCCACCAGGATGAGTACAGTAAAGTCGACCAATAGGAATGTCCTCCCCGAGTCGGATAAGAATAGCTCATCGTCGACGAATCCCGGGTGGGGCAACAACAGGTGCAAGTAGAAACTCAGATGATGGTGCAACAACAGCAGATGGTACGGGTAAAATGGGAGCAGTAGGGATCTCTGGAGTAGAAGTAGTAAGTGATACATGCCTCTCGGGCATCTTAGTATCTGACTCTGAATCGTCTGAACACAGAAAAGGTGAAACCATAGGTGCTACAGATACGGAAGGTGGTGAACTATCTGATGGATCAACCTCTGACGATGAATGAGTACCAAGCTCGAGCACCCCGGCAGGTAAGGCAACTGCAGCCGCCCCCACCTCCGGTGCAACCGGGACCTCAACAGAAATAGAACCAATAAGGATAACTCGCGGAAAAGAGGATCCCACAATCTCACTGATACGTCCAAAGAAATAGAAATAATCGGAGCTGCCATAACCTGCACAAGAAAAAGTTTATATAAATCCCCTTTATATTAAACCATGCAAGGTGCGTGTAATGTAGAAGAAAATAAAGATGGTGTAAAATATAGTCATGGCAAAATTAATCGTATTATAATTATAGAAAAGTATTATAATTAATACCCGTATACTTATCGATAGTAATTATATACGTAAGCAGGTAAACACGTAGGATCACATACTGGTTATAGACCAGACCTAAATTTACTACCTGGTTCTCTCTAACCTTGGATCTGGATACCAATCTGTCACACCCCCAAACGGGGCCTTGACGGAAACACGTGTCCGATATCGTGACGTCATAATATACATCACACAAGATACAAATAATGACCTCTAAGGGTACGTTTAGAAATCCAACATCGTTGCATTAAATAAAATAGTTGAAGTTTACATAGGTTCATAGATAATATGCGAAAGCGAATAATAAGGTTTTAAAGTTTGACACCAATGTTAACATAGATATTAATAAGTCTTGAAAATAAGCCCAAAGCATGGCAACACCATAAAGAAAGCAAAGACATCCACAGCTAAGCACCTGAGAAAAACATGCTAAAACGTCAACATAAAGTTGGGGAATTCATAGGTTGGAATTCGATATAAGAGTGGACCACAAATTTTGCAAAACACATGTGACTATTATAACAGATACAATATCACATAAAAAGGCATTTACGTTGCACTAAGCTCATGATACCGAGGCTAAATGTAACAAGAGCATGCAAAATGCTAAATAAACTTGCCCTGACGGGTGCCAACATGGCGCTTCACCGTATCACTCGACATGGTATACGTCCGTTGATCATGTAAGAGCTACCTACACGGACGGGGATTATTAGTCCCAATAGATCTATTTACAACACTCGCGCTCACTTACCAATCCAAATGATCATAAGTAACTAACGGTTTATGATAACTCGGGCATACAAGTTTCAACATTAACTTAAGCAACACGTAAACAAGATTGGGAAAACGTAAAGCATTTGTGTCCGAAGTTTAAAAGCAAGCAATGTTTCTCACCCAAAAAGTTAAGCAAAGTAGTAAAAACGTGGGGCTATGAACTCACCTTAGCAAGATGAGCGAACGGTAAATCACGTAAATGAAAGATGATATAGAAATCTAGCTGCGACCTAGATAAATAATGCGTTTTAGGGAAACGAAAAGTATACTTAATATAGCATGAAATGCTTAATATAGAAAGACATCCATGTGTGTTTGTGTTTTGGTTTTATTTATCAAAAACGACTTAGTGAAATTATAATGTTCTTCGTTGAATCCCGACATTTTTCCTAAAGTTACCATTTATAGAAAGTTTCCTTTTTAGGAAAGATTTTAGTTTCAAGATGTTAATACCGTCCCCTATATTTGTTAAGTTTTCATATTTTCAAAATGCACTAACTAGCCTTAATCGCTTAACTTCTATGTCTGTTTCGCTAAAACATAATAAAAGTTACCATTTTTGGAATCCTACCACATTTATCAATCCCGACATCATTTACATATTTTTATGACATTTCAAATGTTTTTAATCAATAACCTAATGTTTTTATATGTTTCGCCAACATTTAAAAAGTCCAAAAATATCAAAAAGTGTCCGAAAACCTCATTTTATTTTCCAAACAGCACTACGTAAAAATGGTTTTGCCGAAAAATGTTTTAAGTTTTATTTGGCTTTAACTTGGCCGTTTTAAGTCAAATTTTATTTTACAATATATGAAAAACTATCTATTCGAAACGAGCTCTCCAAAAACTACTTTTACGCCTATTGAAAACATTCCAAAAGTCGCTCAAAACCTCAAAACCATTTCGGATCAGCAACTATGTTTTTCACAAACGCTTCCAAATATCACGCCAAACTTCACAATAGTGCCTAGTCTAGCCTATTCTCCATTCATGACTAATTCACAATCAAACCATACCTAAAACTAACCTAATCCCTTCATTTCTATTATTGCAACTCACTTTTCAACTCATCTCACCAAGATCACAACATCATAAACATATTACTTCCATTTTTATAAAAGATGACAAAATATAAATTCATTTCCTTTTATAAAAAGTACCACAAACACATGGATTCTTAAGCATGAACAAGATCTCATAAGAATGAAAGGAAAGTATCAAAGAAAGATCAAGAAATGCTTACAAGAATGAAGATAAAAAAGAAACAACACAAGATTTATACCCAAAATCACTAGATCTTGAAAACCCACTAATAAAATTAGAAACCTTAACTTTTAGATCTTGAGAAAACCCTTTAAATTAAAGAACCAATACTTCAAACCACCTTAGAAAACCTTAGAAATGAACTTGGAATGAGTAAATCTTGATAGAAATCAAAACTATGGAAAGTATATGTATGTATGTGTGTGCCGTGAGCAAGGAGGAGAGAAAGAGAGAGATGAGTGATTTTTGAGGCTATGAAAATGAGAGTGAAACCCTAAGTTAGAAGTATGTAAGGTATTTATAGGAAAAGATTAGGTTAAGAGTCCATGACTAGTCAACCAAGAGTAAATCGAATGGCTAAGTGACTAACATACACCAAAAGTGTGTGTGTGGGGGTTCGAATGCAAACAAGCATAAGAGGGGGGGGGGGGGGGGTTTTTTTCATAAAAAGCCTTGATCACTAGCTAAAATAATTAAGTGAAATAGTTAGTAGAGTTGTGGTCCTCCATGGGTGAATGAAGACAAAGAGGGTGTAAGAGTCACATGAGGATGCATGGAAGATGAATACAAAGATGTCCCTTTCTTGCATGTGATGGTGTTTTATTTTTGAAATTCAAATAAGAGATAAAATATGTTCTTTGATTTATTTAAGTGTGGCGTATGCGTGTGTTTGGAGTAGAGGGGAGGTGTGAAAGAAATTTTTGACTTACGAATACGATATGAGCGATAACTAAAGTTTACACGAAAAGATTTCGGTTTTCGGGGTTCCATTAGGTCAAAAACGCAAAAAACGCAAATTAAACGTTAAAACGTAAAAATAAATATCGAAAGTGATCGTAAATGACGAAACACTTAGAAATGATAAAATAACTCATATAACGTCTAAACTAATCAAAATCCAAAGTCGGAACGTGTTCAATGATGTTTTTCAGTTTTACGCGGGTTAACTTCCTAGTAAACTGCCAGATTCAAACGTAACGTATAAAAGTCAAAAATAATAATCGGAAAAGTTTAAAATATTGACCTGAAATTTACGGGGTGTGACCGTTTTATTCAAGGAACAAATCTCTATTCAAAACGTACTATACGTTTTGGTCACACCTCGTAAATTGTGACGTTTTATACCGACCAAGTTAGCTAGATGCCGGGATGACTCTCCATATAGTGATTTATATATCTAGATCAATATGACCACAAATAATGACCTATCTTTGCCTTTAGATTAGTGAGCTTAGTTGGACCGGCAGGTGACCCATGAAATCAACGAGTACGTTCTTAATCAATTGATAAAGACTTGGGTAGTGGACTACTAGAATATAAATTTCCGTTAACCAGTAAGTGGGTAAAGTCTCTATGAGCTAGGGTTTAACAAGATCACCATTGCTTTAATCCTTAAGATAGATTATAATCAGCAAATAGAATGCTTTATGCGGATGCGTTTAATTGTGACAGAATTCTACGTGTCTAGGTCTTAGGAAGAAGTACCGCCTAAGTTTTAAGAATGATATGCCGCCTCTAGATAAGCACTCATTGCACTAGATAAACAAACCAATGTTTTAATTGGATTAATCATGGTTAATATAATTTTCTTATATTTAGCTAGACCACTCTTCTATCTTTTGTCTGTCTGCTTGTGTATGTTATTGTGTCTTAAATTGATCTAAGTTACCACAAAACCCGTGCCAGTCTCTCAGACTAAAAACCCCCCTTATCTGTTAGAATTAGGATTAACATATGTTTAGCATAGGTTTAACATTGAATAGAATTACATAGTTTAAATTAACTTAGTTTAGTTAACTAAAATATTGATAAAATAAAAGATTGCGTTCTTGCTCTCAGTGATCGACACCCTACTTACCACGAAACTCCATCTGATCGGGTACATTGCCCGTTAAAGTGTTGTTTTAGGTAAAGTCGGCAAAATATAAATTTAAAACTTGAACTATCTAAAATAAACCCTACACGACAACACAATCAAGTTTTTGGTGCCGTTGTCGAGGAGTGAAATTGTAAATCTTTATTTTTATTTGATATTTTGGTTTTTAACATTAGATTAACTTAACCCATAGGATTAGTTTAATTTAGATTAGTGTATAATTTTGTAAAACTCTGTATTTTTGTTTCTACTTGTTTGCTTGTGTGTTTTTTTCAATTGTTTATGTGTTTTAATTGTTTTCTATACATTGTTCTGGTCGATAACCTGATACGGCATATCCACTTCAATTGGATATGTCATATCTAACTTTCTTTACCAATACAACGTATTCATTCAGTAGACAGATGCGGCGTATTCAGAACAATTGAATACGGCGTATCAATCGTCTGATACAGTAGCCAAAGCTGATTTTTCGCATTCAATCCTGTGTTTTATGTTTTCGAGCAAATCCTGCTGATATTTCTACCTTTGTACAAGTCATGCTAATCATAAAATATGGACTAAAGAAGAGACGACATAAGTTATGACGGAACTAATTTTAAATAAACGCATGGAAAATGCTAAAACTAAATCTAGTCTAGCTAAACCAAGCACCGACGATGATTTGAATATTGAACTCGGCAAGAAATTTTTAATGAAGTTACGAAGTAATGCATACTACGAAACATTAGATGAAGACGTGGTCGACCACATTGCCAAAGTTCTTGAAATGCTCAATTTAATTAAAATCCATAATGTGGACTCCCATCGACTACGCATGAAGGTTTTTCCTCTCTCACTGGCTGATGATGCAAGACAATGGTGGATAGATAATAGGGATGGTAAAATCACCACTTGGAAAGAACTTGTTGAGAAATCTTTCTGTAAATTCTATCCCCTATCCCGCAATGGCGAAGATGAAATGTTGGAGGAAGGTGATAACTTGATCCACTTAAATTCGTATCCCGAGTGAATTCAAAATTCGAAAACCATAGGAGAGTGGATGGAATGACTAAAAAATCATTATTGCTTTCTTGGATAAATGAAAGTTGGAATAAAGAACCGATGAATGACATAGTATCAAGTGATGAAGAATGAAAGGAATCTGATTATGGAAACCCTCCTAACACTACTACTAACTCATTCTTCAAGCCTTATTTGAATGCTCAAGAAAAGGATGACATTGAAAAAGAGGATGAACGAAGCCAAAAGAAGCGTAAGGGCAACAATAAAATTCTAAACAAAGCACCCAAATCTGACAATCAGAATAATGAGCAGCCTATTAAGAGGGTGTACAAAGCTGAGAAGTTTGAAGCAATAAAATATTCATTAGGATATAACGAAGAATACATTACTATAAAATCATGTGAATACAATGCTTGGGAAAGAAACGAAAATAGTGTGTCTCACATCTACCAAGATATTCTTTGGAAAAAGGACAAGGGGTGGACCATGACGTGCACCATGGAGTAGAAGAAAGCTAAAGAAAAAGTCTAACTTAAAGACTAGCTGAAATAAAAGTGTTTCTCGGGAGACAACCCGGACAGTTTTTATTTATTTTTATCGAGTTTGTCTTCCCAGACATCAATACGGCGTATCCACTACATACCATATGGCATATTGAATGTCTGAACGTTATCAGTCCTTTATTTTTCTGCACTTTTAAACTTTATTGTCAGATCTGTCTATACGGCTGATATGTGTGAAAACACATATCTGTTTTATATCAAAAATGGCCCTAAAAAGATAAAATTATGCATAAAATGCTTGTATATTGCTTGTTTTGTCTTTGTGATTGTGTAGGTACGGATAATGCAAATAACACAGGAAAGTGGTCAAAACCGGATAAACATGGACACGAGAACGGATAGAGTGCACAAAAGCCAGAGATTTGATAGCAAGAAGGGTCAAAAAGTTAACCATTGGTCAACCATGGTCAACAAGTCAACCCTGGTCAAACTTATAAAGACAAAATTCCAAAATAACCAAAACAACCCCTTGAAGTTAAACCAAATTGCAAAAATAACCCCAAACCCTAACAACCGTTATCTCTTATTATAAAAAGATAATGGTCGTTATCTTTCTATAATAACCCAAAAAACAAACACGGCCCAATATCTAGCCCATGTCAACGACCCAAACTCCCCAAGTTAAACCCCCCATCTTACAGTAAAAATAGCGCGAATAGTTTTTACTATTCATCGTCGTTCTCAACGATTAACCCAAGTCAAATCAAAGGGTAAAATCAAATTGATGATGTGGCTCTATGATTCGAGTACCAAGGTACGATGTGGCAGAGTTAGATGTCATAAAAGCCTCTCATTGGCCAAGTCGCCACAAGAAGGGACATGCGGATATATGAAAGAAACACACAAGGACAAGGATTTTTACACTAAATCCTAGCCAAAAGAAGCACAAAAGGTCTGACACACGGAATGCCACGTTGGCAATCCGTGTGCTCACTTAATGATCCAACGGTGATAATGGAGGATCCAATGATTCAAATTAATGAAGGGTCGTGATCAAATGGATAAGAGGAGCGGGCTAGACTCCTAGAAGCTTCACTCCAAGGCTATAAATAGAGAGCAAGCCTCACACACACAACATCTCCTTTTTCCCGTTTTTTTAGTTGTTAGTAGTTTAAGTAAATTTTCATTTTCATGTAACTTGCTCTTGTAATTTTCATTTTCAAAGTTTTGTATTCAGTTTTAAATCAATAAAATCATAGTTTACTTATTCACAATCTGTTTTTACCTATAAGCTTTTATATATCTCAAATGCTTTTGTTCAACTGTTTCACAAGCTACTCTTATAAGCTCTTCATAAGCTCTCTGAGTCTCTAAGCTCAGATTGAGCTCAAATTAGTCATTTAATATACTCAAATTCTTAAAATCAGATTAATACCTAAGCTATATGGATCTAAGCTACTTGGATGATAAGCTTACTCTGGAAGAGCTTATTGGACTTTACTAGCTTATCCTTGTGATAAGCTAGAGCTTGTTGACAGCTCTTTGAGCAAATTAAGCCTTTGTTTAGCTAAGGCATTTGTAAGTTTTCATTTATCCTTTCTGTCCTTAATTTCATAGTTTAAATCTACTTAATCTGCCTATTCTCTTGCTTATTTGTGCTTAAAACATTGTATTTGTGCTTATTAAGTATGATTGAGTATCTGTTTTCAAGTTTGATAGCTTAAATATTAGTTTTCTTCATAATGTCTTATAAATCAATAAAAATCCAAAAATATTAGCATAACTAGTAGCTTAATGATTCTGGCTTATTTGATTGTTGGTATAAGCTCATAAGGTCTGTTAATAGTTGTTTGTTATCTGGTAATCAATTTTTATTCACTAGATCTCTATTTCATAAGCTTAAATGAATTTTGATGAAAATAAAGGGGTGTTTGGCATAGCAGTACTAACCATAAGTTAGTACTGCTAGAGGCCATTTGGTATTAGGATTTTGGTTTTAATCTAGGTTAGAGTTAAGTGAGTTTTCATAAGTTAGATTAATATAAGTCTAAGTCTGGTAAACATCATTTGCATAACCTAGATTTAATTGATTCTAGTAATTGATATAACGTTAATTGCTCTTAGTTGTGTGTTGAATGAGTTTTAAAATTAGTGTTTTAAGTTTGCATCAAAGGTTTTAAAGTTTATGTTCATGTAAGTGCAAACTGCATCAGTAGTTTTAAAAGACAAGTAGCTATTTTCAACTTAATAATTCAGAGGGTATAAGTAGGTTGTAGGATTTGATTTTTGGTTTACAAGTAGGCCTAGGGACAGTGTCAATCTATTTCAAAATAGTTTTTAAAAATAAGTTCATTAGCATATCTGTTTTTATCCTTAAAATAAGCTTTTTGTCTTTTAACACCAAAAGTAGCTAAGTGTTCTTAGTGTATAAGCTGTTTTCAACAAGCCTTTTCATTAAGCTCCTGAATTTCAAAATGGATTTAAAAAGTTGTTTTAAGTAGTATTCTAGGTCTACTTTTTAGGGTAATAAGCCAAAAGTCCATAAGGATCCTTTAGCTTATTGAAAAATAAGTTCGAAGGTGCCTTTAGGGGCTGTTTGGTTAACTGTTTACACTATAAGTGCTTATTCCTTAATTTAGATTATCTGCTTATTATTATGGCTTATTTAGGTTTAGTTTAGATTATTAGGTTAGTATAAGTCCATTTTAGCTTATTTGGTTTTGTCATTTGCTTATTTGAGCTTATTTGCTTTCTAATGTAAAGTTTTAAGTGTTTTTAAGTTTTTTTAACTTTTCTGTCATTCTAGCTTATCTTTTGTGCTTAGTTTTGTTCTTATTTGCTTATTAAAGTTAGCTTATTGTCTGTCTTAGCTTATCTTAATAGTTTATTTGCTTATTAGTGCTTAAATTTTCAAAACAATTAGCTTTTTATTAGTTAAATATAATTTAAGCAATTCTGCCTTATTTAGCTTATTTCTGAGCTTATTTGTAGTTTATAAAAATAGTTGTTTTGCAAAAGTAGTTTATATTTAAGAGTTTTAAAAAGTTATAAAAAAGATGGAAAATATTAAAATACTTGGGAAAGTGGGAAGCCCCGGGTGAGCAAGACTCGAACCCGAGACTTCTACCACTTTCACCAAGCATTTTAACCCCCACACACACAACCATCATGCTACACTAGCTCATCCGTTATTACTTTGCACAATCTATCTTTTATATACATTTCTGGTCCTTTAGTTCAATAAGCTGTTTTAGCTTATTACACAGCTTATTCGATAAGCTGTGTTCCCGCGTTTATTTTTCCTACATTCCTCTTAGTTCAAGCTACTTTCTATAATTTTTTCAGAATTTTTATATATAGCTTAGTATTTTTAAACATTTATTTTTATTAAAAACTTTAAAAATTCATAAAAAATAGAAAAATAATCAAAATATATAATTCTTTTTTAGAAAATTTTCTTTTATCATTTAGTTTCTAGGAAAATTAATTTTGTTTCCGTAGGGTTAAAATTGCAAAATTTCATTTTTTAAAGAACGGGATTCGTTTCAGTTCACGTTTTTCGTGTTTTTAAGCTCAATACAACTCCGTTTTTGTTCTAGTTTTCTTTAAACTTACTTTTTAGTCAATTAGGGATAGTTAAAAGTGAAAAATTCATTTTAGGTTTATTTTTGGAAATTTAGGGTTTTTAGTCACCATTTAGGGTTCCCTTTTTTCGTTTTTAGTTAGAAATCTACTTTTTCGTATTGATTTCTTATAAGTTAGGTTTAATTGTTCTTTTATTTACTCACTTTTAGGATTTTAGGAAACAAATTATCTTTGAACCAATTCAAATCATTGTCCAAACTACAAACGTGGTATCAATTTCATAAATCGTTGGGGAAAAACGACCCGGTAATCACTTACCGGTAAATATACGTATTATTATATATAATTGTGAAAAATTTTCCTTACTTCCTTTGTCCTCAAGGGTAGTTTGGTAATTTTCTATTCTTATATTATTATACGTGTATAATATTACTTGCAATCAATTTTTGACGCCGCTGCCGGGGATTTGTGATTAAGATTCCTTCGTTTGTAATTTGTCGATCGTGATTTGGAGAACCTTTCGTCTTCGAAAGTTACGCTTTCAAGAAAATCAAAAAAAAAATTAAAAATATAAAAGTAAAAAAAAATTATTTTCTTTTTAGTATAAGTAAAAGATTAATAAGAAAAATACAAAAATATTTACTCTTCCGGATTTTTCGATTTTTCTCGTTAATTTGTGAATATAAAAATTTACAAAGTTGGTAAAAGAACACCAACAAATAATACCTTCAATTGAGGTATTATCCATTAATAAGTTCCCGAACCAAAGATTCAAATTTTTTTTACCGTTTGTGTCACTTACGAATAAGGCGCACCTCTTTTGTAAAAATTATTTTACTTAAGAGAGTTATCCTAAGTTTGTTGATTATTCGGTAAACAAAAATATTTTTTTTCTCAATTCTTTTCTCATTTCATTTGTTTGCTTAGTGCATGCGCACTAGAAATTCCAATTTTCCAAATAATTCAAACGTCACCATTCCGAGACGTCGAAATTGAGGACGTGCTCCAAACATAGTCGAACCCGAGCTTCATACTATCGTTGAAGTTGCACCAATGGCCGATAATCGTACTATGGCTGAAATGCTTGAAGCACCCACCGTGGGTTACGAGGATGCTATTGTTGTGCCCGAGATCACTGCGGACAACTTTGAGCTTAAGCACGGTTTGCTTACCCTCGTTCAAAACAAACAATTTTTCGGACATGACAAAGAAGACCCTCATGCTCACATCCGTTATTTCAACAAGATCACTTCTACAATGAAGTTCCCGAACGTCCCGAGTACGTCGATAAAGCTTATACTTTTTCCATTTTCCCTCGAGGGTGCCGCCCGGATTCGGCTGGAAAAAGAACCCCCTCGATCAATTCTAACATGGGATGATCTTGTTTTGAAATTCATCAACAAATTTTTCCCTCCCTCTAAAACAACAAATCTTCGAAATGAAATCACGAGATTTCAACAACGATTTGATGAAACTTTTTAGGAGGCATGGGACCGATTTAATGATCTTCTTAGGGCATGCCCACATCATGGATTTTCGGAGTTACACCAACTCGATACATTCTATAATGCTATGAACTCTAATGATCAAGATTCGTTGAATTTCACTGCGGGTGGTAACTTTTTGGATAAAATGCCCCGTGATTGCCTAAGAATCGTTGAAAGCAAATCCAAAGTCCGTAATTCACGTAACAAACCAGTTGTTGCAAAAGTGAGTTCGAGCAGTTTTACCCCCGGTATTTGTCCCGATGTTTCCGAACTAAAAGATATGGTGAAAGCTTTACTTCTCGATAACAAAAACCAAAACCAAGCTCCCGCTCCCGTAAAAGCGGTCGAGGAAAGTTATGTTACTTGTGGTGGTACTCATTCTTATCGAAATTGTCCCGCCACCGATGGCAACGTTTATCGTGACAATATTCAAGAATATGTTTCCCAAGCCGTTGCAGCTAATTTCAATCAAGGAAATACAGGTTACCGAGCCCTAATTGCTAATCAAATTCGACCTCTCGGTTTTCCTCCCGTTCAACAAAACCAAGGAAATAACCAAAACCGTTACAACCAAAACCGGGGAAATAATTACAACCAAGCTTCCACCTACCAACCCCCGGTTAATCAAGGCCAAATTTACCGACCCCCAACTAATCAAACCCCAGTTCACCAAGCTCAAACTTACCAAGTTCATGAATTCCAATACCACCTTTACTTCAGGCTCGGGTACTCTTCCAAGCAACACCGTTGCTAACCCAAAAAGTGACTTAAAAGCAATCACTACCCGAAGTGGCATTTCTTATCAAGGACCCACGACTTCTACTACCTCTTCTCCTCCTAAAGTAGTGAAACATAAAACCGAGGTGACAAAGGACACGGTGCCTCCTACTAATAACGGAAGCACCAAAGACGTCCAACCTCCGGTTGTCCAAGTTCAATCTCAAGTACTAAATTTTGAGCCCGTCATTGAACACGTTAGTACTCCTATGCCTAACCCAAAATCATCAATTCCGTATCCTTCGAGACGTAATGATGAAAAACGCCGTGATAAAGCTAATGACCAAATTGAGAAATTCTACGAAATCTTTAAAGATTTGAGTTTCGAAATTAGTTTAGCGGATGCTTTGATTCTTATGCCAAAATTTGCCTCGACTCTTAAAGCTTTAATCAGAAACAAAGAAAAATTAAGTGAAATGGCTAGAACTCCTTTGAATGAGCATTGTTCGGTGGTTATCCTAAACAAGTTACCCGAAAAACTTGGAGACCCCGGCAAATTTCTAATACCGTGTAATTTTCTCGGAATAGAAGAGTGCTTAGCCTTGGCCGATCTTGGCGCTAGCATAAATCTCATGCCATTATTCGTGTGGAAAAAGCTTTCTCTTCCGGAACTCACTCCTACTTGTATGACTCTTGAACTTGTAGACCGTTTGATTACCAAACCAATCGGTATCACCGAAGATGTCTACCTAAAAGTAGGAAAGTTCAAATTCCTGGCCGACTTTGGTGTCGTAGATTTTGATGCCGATTCCTGAGTTCCTCTAATCCTCGGGAGATCTTTCTTAAAGACCGGACGTGCTTTGATTGATGTTTACGAAGGAGAATTAACTCTTCGTATTGGAAAAGAATCCATAACATTCAATCATGACCAAACTTTGAGATACACCTCTAATTACAATGATAATTCAGTAAACCGAATCGACGTCATTGAAATGGATTGTGAGGAGTATTCTCAAGAAGTTCTCGGTTTTTCCAATGTGATCGCAAGTGGCAATCCCACTCCTTATTATGACCCAATAGTCTCTACCTCTTCTCCGACTCTCACTCCCTTCGGGGATAGTGATTTTCTTCTTGAAGAAGTCGATGCTTTCCTTGCTCTTGAAGATGATCCAACTTCACCGGAAGTTGATGACTCATACTATGACCCGGAGGGGGATATTCTTCTTCTTGAATCATTTCTCAATGATGATCCATCACCCCTTCCAAATCAAGGAAATTATTTGCCTGAAATTCGAAAAGAACTTAAAGTTTGTGAAGCTAAAACTGATAAATCTTCAATTGATGAACCTCCCAAGGTCGAACTCAAAGACTTACCTCCTCATCTCGAATACGCATTTTTGGAAGGTGACAACAAGTTGCCTGTCATAATTGCTAAAGATTTGAGTGTCGAGGAAAAAGCCGCTCTTATAAAGGTTTTGAAGTCACACAAGCAAGCCATCGCTTGGAAACTCTCCGACATCAAGGGTATTAACCCAGAATTTTGTACTCACAAAATTCTTACGGAAGAGGACTACAAATCGGCGGTTCAACACCAAAGACGGATGAATCCAAAAATCCACGATGTCATCAAAAAGGAGGTTGAAAAACTTCTTGACATCGGATTAATTTACCCGATCTCGGATAGTCCTTGGGTAAGCCCCGTACATTGCGTACCAAAAAAGGGTAGCTTTACCGTTGTTGAAAATGATAAAAATGAATTGATTCCAACTCGACTGGTTACGAGATGGCGTGTGTGCATTGACTACCGAAAGTTAAATGAAGCCACCCATAAAGACCATTTTCCACTACCGTTTATGGATCAAATGCTTAAACGATTAGCGGGAAACGATTACTATTGTTTTCTCGATGGTTTCTTGGGTTATTTTCAAATTCCCATCGACCCTCATGATCAAGAAAAGACCACATTCACGTGTCCTTAAGGAATGTTCCCCTATCGTCGCATGCCTTTCGGTTTATGCAATGCACCGGGCTCGTTCCAGAGATGTATGATGGCTATCTTTCATGATATGATTGAAAAAACAATGGACGTCTTTATGGACGACTTTTCGGTCTTTGGGAATTCCTTCAAAAATTGCCTCTCTCGTGTAGACAAGATGCTTCAAAGGTGCGAAGACACCAATCTTTGTCTTAATTGGGAAAAAAGTCATTTTATGGTTAAGGAAGGAATTGTCCTTGGTCATAAGATTTCCAAAAAAGGAATAGAGGTTGATAAAGCCAAAATCAAAGTGATTCCTAAGTTACCTCATCCCACCACCGTTAAGGGTGTTCAGAGTTTTCTCGGTCATGCCGATTTCTACCGACGGTTCATTAAGGATTTTTCCAAAATTTCTCGACCAATGACTCATCTCCTTGAGAAGAATACTCCGTTCATCTTTTCAAATGAATGTATCCAAGCTTTTTAAACATTAAAGAAAAAACTGATTGAAGCTCCAATTTTGATTGCTCCAGACTGGGACCTACCCTTTGAGCTTATGTGCGATGCAATCGACTTTGCCATAGGTGCAGTCTTGGGGCAACATCATGAAAAACACAATAGGCCTATACACTATGCTAGCAAAACAATAAACGAGGCAAAATCGCATTACACCACGACGGAGAAAGAAATGTTAGCCGTGGTATATGCCTTTGAAAAAATTTGGTCTTACCTCATCTTGAACAAAAACGTAGTGTATACGGATCACTCTGCCCTGAAATATCTCTTTGCTAAAAAAGATTCCCAGGCAAGATTGCTCCGGTGGGTTCTCCTCCTTCAAGAATTCAGTTTCAGCGTAATTGACACAAAAGGAGCCGAGAATCTCACGGTCGATCATCTTTCCCGATTAGAAAACCCGTATGAAAATGTTCTCGACCCAAAAGAGGTGAATGAAAAGTTTCCTCTCGAGACACTTAATATGGTGACTTCTCGTAGTAACTCAAGTACCCCGTGGTTTGCCGATTATGCAAATTACCACGCAGGGAAATTCATAGTTAAGGGGATGTCGTCCCAGTAGAAAAACAAGTTTTTCAAATATGTTAAATACTACTTTTGGGACGACCCCTATTTGTTCAAAATATGTGCAGATCAAATGATTCGGCGGTGTGTAGCTGGCCAAGAAGCTGTTGACATCCTCACAGCTTGCCATAGTGGACCCACCGGAGGACATTACGGTGCCAACTACATCGCCAAAAAGGTTTTTGACTCAGGATTTTATTGGCCCACAATCTACAAAGATGCCCACGAATTAGTCAAAAGCTGTGACTCGTGCCAGCGTCAAGGAAAAATTTCACAACGTGATGAGATTCCTCAAAATTCCAACCAAGTTTGTGAAATCTTTGACGTCTGGGGCATAGACTTCATGAGACCGTTCCCGTCTTCACGAGGGAACACATACATACTCGTGGTGGTCGACTACTTGTCAAAATGGGTTGAAGTGAAAGCGCTCCCCACTAACGATGCCCGAGTTGTTTGCAAATTTCTCAAATCTCTCTTCGCCTGATTCGGTGCCCCTCGTGCTATAATAAGTGATCGCGGAACCCATTTTTGCAATGACCAGTTTGCAAAGGTCATGCTTAAATATGGAGTTACTTACCGTCTCTCCACCGCGTATCACCCACAAATAAGTGGGCAAGTTGAGGTATCCAATCGTGGCTTGAAACGAATTCTTGAAAGGACCGTAGGTGAGAACCGTGCCTCTTGGTCGAACAAAATAGATGATGCAGTCTGGGCCTTCCGCACAACTTACAAAACACCCATCGGGTGCACCCCATACAAGCTCGTATACGAAAAGGTATGTCATCTACCGATCGAGCTCGAGCACAAAGCCTACTAGGCCTTAAAGCATGCAAACTTTGACCTTGAGACCGCGGGTGATCATCATAAAGTTCAACTCAATGAATTAAACAAACTTCGTGATCATGCCTATGAGAACTCTTTGATCTATAAAGAGAAAACAAAGAGGATCCATGACTCAAAGATCAAAAACCGCGTTTTCAACGTCGGTGATCAAGTCCTCCTCTTTAACTCTAGATTTAAGATGTTCTCTGGCAAGTTAAAATCCCGTTGTTCCAGACCATTCACCATTACCCAAGTCTTTCCATATGGCACCGTTGAGTTATCCCAAAACTCCAGGCCAAATTTCAAAGTGAATGGTCATCGAATTAAGCACTACTTTGGAGGGGATGTACCACAATTGGTTGTCCCAGATCTCCAAACCTTCCCCAAGGACAAATGAATTTGGGGATTGGGTCAAGCTTAGCGACCCTAAATAAGTGCTTCATGGGAGGCACCCCATGCTTATCCTTCTATTTTCTTTCTTATTTTTATTATGATGTTAGGAGGCTTGTACTCTTCCGTTTTCGTGTTATTTGTGCTTGTGATTTTTTTTGTAGGATTTACCCAAAGTTTTCTGAAGACTCTCGTGTTCGGTGTTTTGTCCCGGTCCACTCGAGCTTCCTAGCCTTTGCTTTCATTTAGTTTGGGGAAATCCAATATCCTAATCTTATCGACTAACGTTTATCTTTAAGCATACTTAATAAACGGCGTAGGATTTACGTAGAGACCCTTCTTAAAACATTGAGGACAATGTTTAACTCTAGTATGGGGGGGGATCTATCGATTTGATTATGCCTGCTAGACGTTCGTTCTCACGTCACCCGTTTCCATAAAAATTAAATTTTTCAAAAAATAAAATAAGTGTTTTGTCACAATTTTTGACTTTCCTGCTGGGTAGAATAAGAATAAATTTTGACCTGATCGAGCGTGTTGAGCTCTAGCTTGTTCCTTAACTTTTAGGCTAAGCGTTCGCAGATATTCGCGAAGAACGAAAAATGATAGAGTTAAGTATGAGTAGGATGCTAAACAAGGATTATTTGGAAATCTTAAGAGCTCATGTATGTAATTTGTGGCTTTTTCTCCCATAAGCTCTTAACCGGATTAATAATACGTGTTGTTTTTGGAGATTAAACTTAAATCAACAATTTTTATGTAAGATATGCAAAATTTTTAGAAACTTAGTCAAAAACGTATACTTGAATTTTTCAAAAAGAAGTCTTCTATATAAAGTAATATAAAAAATGATGATTAAATGATAGAAAATATAATTAAATAAAAGCTGTGGGTTGATAAAAGTTTACTACCTCTTGCCGGCTCACAACCGATGTGGTAGTCTTCTAAAGAAAGCCCATAGTAAGAATAAAAATCCAAGACTGATAAAAGTTTGCTGCATCTTGCCGGCTCACAACCGATGTTGCAGCCTTCTAAAAGGTCGAGGGTTACAATTGCATAAATGTTTAATATTAAGTTTGAATTAATAAATAAACTTCTTTTTGTTAAATTCAAATATGCTTTTGAACTTTGACTATTCTATTTTAAGTCTTTAAGCTATCTATTCGGGAAACCTGAGATTTTTTGAAACCTAAGGTCCGTGAGTCCCGATACTAGTCTCTGTGGGGTGTCAAAAGCCTGGTCACTTAGCCGCAAGGTTGAGGAATTCATTATCTGTATCCTCTACTCAATTACAAACAATTTCATTATCTCTCTTCAAACTCAAAATTCTTTTATTACATACCACTATAAATCCAATACTGATAGTCCACTACTAAATCCCTCCACAAACACTTCACACCCCCCCCCACACAAACCCCCCACACCCCCACCACCACCCCCCCCCCTACCCACTCCCCACTCACACACAACTCACTCTCACTCCTCTCATCACGCACCAATCACCTCACTCACCGCAATCTCTCTACTGCTTCTCTCCGCCCTCGCTCCCCGCCTCCCCCCCCCCCCCCACACACACCTCCCTCCTCCCCCGCGCGCTCGCACGATCACCCCCATCAATTCCTCCCACTGAAGTCATATCGTTAAGTAATTGTTGTTCTCTAACTATCTTCCTCTCTCTTCCCTTAGTGAAAATATGCCACCAACTTTGCCTAACATACCTAGTAATGCCATTTTTCTATCACAGGTAGAACCTCCATAAGTCAATTATCACCAACCCATCCCACTACACCACTCACAATCTCACCTATCGCACCACAATATATTGACTTACAGAAACCTATACTACTTGCATAACATACTACATCTAAGATACGAAATCACACCCCACCGCACCCACCCCCTCGCCACCCCAACCCCCCCCCCCCCCCCCCCACCTCCCACCTCACCCCCCCCCCCCATACCCTCCCCTCACCCCCCACCGACAAAGAGAGACTCGGACCTTTCACTTCTGCCTCACAGAGTCGCAAGTGCTTATACATACTGTCAGATTAGGATTAGCTACTTTCAAACGTATGAGACAGCAGCTGATACCTAGTCATCAATGCAACCCCTACCGTCCTCAGTGATCGCAACAGACCCCCCCTACGATAAGTACCCCCCTAACAGTTCAGGCGCCATAACCTACATCCCCAGACTCCCTACACTTACGTCCCAATCGCGCACAACACTAAGCCGTCCTTCATGGCGCCGCTTTTCTAATTAAAAAAGTGGAAAATAAAAAAGTTTGGAAAAAAATGGGGATAAATGAGGTGTTTTAAATCTTGTGACTTCTTAACTCTCCCCACAAAAGTCTTTGCTACTTTTCAAAGATTTAGTTTTGAGAAGTTTTTAAGATATTTGGTTTTAGAGCATATAATATTGCGTGGGAACGCATCACTTACGTTTGGAGATTTTTGATATGTGAGAAATCAATTTCTTTTTTATATCCAAAATGGCCAACTTTAAATGATATTTAAAATGAGCAATAATATGATTGTATTTGTGTATCTTGTATGTTTTATGATTTGTGTAGGCTCACCGAATATTGCAAAAAAAAATCACAAGAATCGGTTTCAAAACCGGACAAACACACGAACAACGGGACAAAAGAGTGCAAAAAGTGCCAGAAGTTTTTCTAGTAAAAAGTCAATAAAGACCAACTCTTGGTCACACATTGGTCATCACATAGAGAAGACAAAAAACCCTCCCAATATAAAAGTAGCCTACTCATTGTTATAAAGATGCACAAATGGTCACATTATACCCCAAAACTCCGTTATCTCTTTTATACTTAGGAGGATAACGGTATTCGTTCTATATCCTTATTTTAAACATATAACCCAAGGGCCCAAATGCACCTGGGGGCCATTTCTTTTTATAAAAACTAGGTCAACCCTCCACATCAAACATGGGTCAAACTCAGTTATATATGAAAAAGGCTGCTGGGAAATACAGTTTGTTATGTTGTTTCATTCATCATCCCCCCGATTTTACCTGTGTGTAACAAACAAAGGGTAAATTGTAAATGACAGCCGTGGGACAAGATTCGAGTGCTTTCCAAAACTCAAAGTCAAACTTGGTCAATTGGTCAACTATAGGAAGACAAAACCCCAAAAATAACCAAAACAGTCCCTTAAGTAAAACCATTTTACATAAAAAAAACCCTTAAAACCCTAACACTATTATCTCTTTATATTATAAGAGATAACGGTCGTTATCTCAATTATTAACCCAAAACGACCCAATATCATAAATCCCAACACAAGGTCAACGACCCAAACCCCTGTGGTCAAACAAATAGTTAAAAAAGAAAGAAAAAGGCGCTAGTTTTTGTTACTATTCATTCATCTTCCCTAAATTTACCTAGCTCGAAATCAAAGGGTTAATTGAAATTGACAGCGTGGCTTAGTAATTCAAGCACCAAGTGACAAGCTGGCATAGTTAGACGTCACAAGAGCACCTTATTAGTCCAAGTGCACAAGAAATGACATGCGGATATATGAAAGAAGCACACCAATGATTGGATTTTTACACTAAATCTAGTGCAAAAGAAACACACAAGGTCTGACACACGGAATGCCACGCTGGCAATCTGTGTGCTCATCATTTAATCCAACGGTGATGAATGGGAATCCAATGATTGGTAATTAATGAAGGGTCGAGATCAAAGCTTGAAGGGGAGCGTCTAACAGACTTGAGGGCCTAGAAGCTTTAATTCAAGGCTATAAATAGTAAGGCTCACTCACTCATACTGGAGGAAGAATTTTAGGAGTAGTTTAAAATTAGCTTATTGTAATTTTCAGCTTAAATGTCATTTAAATACTTGTAATTTTCATTTAAAAGTTTTGTAATCTGTTTTTATTAATAAAAGTTAAAGTTTACTTATCATACTGAGTTTTAAATCCGTTTTACTTAATATGCAAAATATGGTTTAAATAAGCTGCTACTGTTACATAAGCTCGTATAAGCTAATCTCAGCTCTCTAAGTCTCTAAGCTTAGATTGAGCTCAAATCAATCATTAATTTACTTATACATTTAAAACCAGCTTAATACCTTTGCTAGTATGGAAGTGAGCTTTTGGAAGATAAGCTAGATAAGGAAGAGCTTATGGGGTGCTTAGTTTTGCTTATTAATAAGCTATGTAGGTTTAGAGCTTAATTAGTTACTAATTAAGTCCCTGTTTAGCTGGGATCAAAAGGTCACTCTCTCTTTTTACTCTTTTTAAGCCTTCTTACTGTTTTTAGCTTAATTTTATTTATTGTTGCTTATTTACTGCTTATTATCTTTAATTTCAGCTTATTAGTCTTTTAATTGCTTAATTTAGTCATTTATGTGCTTACTTTACCATTTCATTATCATTTGTCTTTATATCAATCAAAACTGTCAAATATCCAATAAGCTCATGCTTATTGGATAATTGCTCATTCTTCAAATCAAATTGTTAAATAGTTCTTAAAATCTCATTTCCTTAATCTGTTTTAAGTTTTTGCAAATTTTCCAAGTCTGATTTAAGCTAAAACTCATTTTTTAGATTTAAAGGGGTGTTTGGCATAGCAGTACTAACCACAAGTTAGTACTGCTAGTGGCCAATTGGTTTTTTATTTTTGATTCAAATTTCATAACTAAGTCTGTTTATGTTGGATTTATAAGCTAGGTTAGAGTTAATTGAGTTTTCATAAGTTAGATTAATAAAAGTCCAAGTCTGTTAAGCCTCATTTGCATAACCTAGTTCTTTTTTATTCTAGTCATAACATGACCTTATTTGCATTTAGTTTATTGATTTAGAGTGTAGTAAGTTTAGTTTAATAGCATGCACTTGTTTGAATTACATCTTGGTCAATTTGGTTGCAAACTGCATCAGCATCATAAGCTGACAAACAGCCATTTTCAACACAAATTTTTAGAGGGTAATTATAGATTTTAGGTTTTGATTTTCATAACATAAGTAGCTCTTAGGTCATTAATCACTTGTCTCAACTTGCTTTTTCAAATTAAGTTTATTTGCTTATCTGTCTTTAAGCTCAAAAGTGCATTTTTGTCTTTTCTAAAAATACAAAACTCAGCATGCTCTGAGTGTATAAGCTGTTTTCAACAAGCCTTTTCATCAAGCTCCTGAATTTCAAAATGGTTTTAAAAATTTGTTTTAAGTAGTATCTTAGGTATACTTTTTAGGGTAATAAGCCAAAAGTCCATAAGGATCCTTTAGCTTATTGAAAAATAAGCTCAAATGTGCCTTAAGGGGCTGTTTGGTTTACAGTTTACACCATAAGTGCTTATTCCTTTATTTTAGCTTATCTGCTTATTGTTATGGCTTATTTAGGTTTAGTTTAGCTTATTAGGTTAGTATAGGTCCAATTTAGCTTATTTGGTTTTGTCATTTACTTATTTGAGCTTATTTGCTTTCTAGTGTAAAATCTTAAGTGTTTAACTAACAGTACTAACTTAAAAGTTAGTACTGTTAAGTTCATAAGCTCATTATAAGCTTATTGGGTTGCTTATTTTTGTTCTTTGTTGCTTATTTAGAGTATCTTATTGTCTGTTTTAGCTTCTTTGTCATTTTTATTTGCTTATTCTCCTTAAAAATGCAAACAGTTAGTTTTTAGGACTAAGAGTATTTTAGCTTATTTCTGTCTTACTTTGCTTATTTCTGTGCTTATTTGAGGTTTATAAAAATGGTTGCTTTGTAAAAAGTGCTTATTTACAAGTTTTCTAAAAGTTAAAAAAAATGGCGAAAATTAAAACACTTGGGATAGTGGGAAGCCCAGGTGAGCAAGACTCGAACCTGGGACCTCTACCACCTTCACCAAGCATTTTAACACCCACACCCTTAACCATTATGCTACAATAGCTCATCCGGTATTCCTTTGCATAATCTATCTTTTATATACATTTTGAGCTCTTTTAGTTAATAAGCTGTTTTAGCTTATTTCACAGCTTATTCGATAAGCTGTGTTCCCGAACTTATTTGTCCTAGATTCTTCTTAGTTCAAGCTACTTACTATAATTTTTTCAGAATTTTTATAATTAGTTTAGTATTTTTAAACATTTATTTTTATTAAAAACTTTAAAAATTCATAAAAAATAGAAAAATAATCAAAAATATATAATTCTTTTTTAGAAAATTTTCTTTTATCATGTAGTTTTTAGGAAAATTAGTTTTGCTTCCGTAGGGTTAAAATCGCAAAATTTCAATTTTTAAAGAACGGGATTCGTTTCCGTTCATGTTTTTAAGAACGGGATTCGATTCGTTTCACTGTTTTACTCCTGTTTTTAAAGGCTTCCATTCAACTCGTTTTTGTTCTATTTTCTTAAACATACTTTTCAGTCAATTAGAGTCTGATAAAAGTGAAAAAATCATTTACTAGGTTTAAAATAGGGAACAATCTTACTCGGGTTTTTTAATCACCGTTTAGGGTTCCCGTTTTGCGTTTTAGCTAAATTTTCTAAATTTCCCGTTATTAACCGTTAGTTTAATTGTCCTTTAAATTGCTCACTTTTAGGATTTTAGGAAACAAATCATCTTTGAACCAATTCAAATCATTGTCCAAACAACAAACGTGGTCTCGATTTCATAAATCTTCTAGGAATACGACCCGGTAATCACTTACCGGTAATAACGTATTATTACGAATATTGTGAGGATATTAATCTTACAACTTTTTCCTCAAGGGTATTTTGGTAATTTTCTATACTTATATTATTATACGTGTATAATATTACTTGCAATCACCATGATAATTGTAATTGTACAATTATTACCACTTATGATGACTTGTATTCAAACTATTACATTTCAAACCTATGAAATGTCACTCCAACTTGTGTTGACCCTTCTTAGCATTTCTTATCTCAGGTAATTGAGCAACTTATGGCACGGAGTGGCATTGGACTTGAGGACGTCCAAACTTGTTATCATTCAAACTCTATGTTTTCATATGTATTTTGGGACCTCCTTTTGTAAAACTCTGAAATAATATTGAATGATAACTAAATTTTCCAAACGTCTCTTTTGAGTCGTTTTGTATGATTATGACTGTTGATTCATGAAGTAACACCCCAATTTAGCTTCCGTTGCTATATGTCAAATAAGGGGGTGTTACAAGGACGGGATCATATCCTGACACCCGAGTTAGGCAGTGAGACCTAAAATGGAGAAATTGTGAAGCTAAGAAGTAATATGAGAAATTATTGTGATGTTGTGAGCAGCTATGAATTGACCGTGAGAAAGTATAGGACTGGATTGTAGAAAGACTTAGTCTTTAGGGGGATCATAAGAAACCTCGTTTGAAAAGACTAAACCTTAGTGATTGATGTGATCCTTTGATGAATGGAATTTCCTATTAATGACGTGAGTTGATGATTTGAGATTGAATTTCGGGGCGAAATTCCTTTAAGGGGGTGAGACTGTTATAACCAGTAATATTTTTCAGGGTTAAGTATAATAAAATATTATAGTTTTGTATGTTGGAGTCTTTCGATCTTGTCAGTTTTCCTGATGAAAGCTAAGAAATTGACTTATGTTGTCTATTTTGCGTATAAGCGGTTTCGGTTTAATCGGGAATTTGATGAAGTGTGGAGTTCGTAAATGAATCATTTATGATTCGTTTTCCTATTTTAGAGTGGTTTTGAGGTTTTCAGTGCTTTCCGGGAAGTTTTCCCGCGTTTAGCGAAAAATCGTCACGCAGCGCGTACCGGCACGACAGTTTATTTAAGTGTAGAGATTTATGAGGTTGGTAATGTGTTAATGGGTTTATTTATTTAATAAATTCATAATATTGAAATAACGTCGATTTAAATTGTAAATTGTGAGTGTGAGATTTGAAAGTTATCAGAAAAACAATTGTTTTCGTGAATTTTGGTAAAAGACTGTAACAGTCGTAAAAAGGTGAAATTTTGGGTGAATATAAGTTTCCAAGCTATATTTTGTGATTTGAAGTGTTTTTAAATGAATGAGCAAGGTTCGGTTGAGTTTTGTCAAAAATTCATGTTTTCGGTCCGGAGTCAGTCGATAACGGCTCAAAATGGATTTTTGTAGCTATTTAAGGTGATAAGTGTCGTATGAATAATTCAGGTTTATGGAAAAATGATTTTGAACGCAATGAAAATGATAACTAAGTTTTGGTGACGTTTTAAATAGATGAAAATTTAGCTTTTAAGTAATCCCGACACAAAAAGGAAGACTCGAGACCCTCCTAGGATCCATTTTCGGTTAGAAAAGAACAAGGAGAGACAAGATGGATATTTTTAAGCTATCATGTCCCCTTTAGTACCCATATTCCACCACCTTATCCCATTTTCACATACATGCATCATTTTAAAAATCAAAACACAAAAACTCTCTATCTTTTTCTCTCTATATCCGGCCAAACCACAAGGGGGAAGAAAAACATAAGTTTTGAAGATTTTGCCAAGAACATTGGTTAAGATTTTATTATTGGGTTGATAACTAATAGTTTCGGTTTGTAGAAATAAGGTTTTAGTCTTTCACGCGCGTCTCGATCGAACCAAGCTCATCAAACAAGTAAGTTTTTATAAAACTTTGAATTTAAGTTGTACTTTCGTGATTATGGTGATGTCTAGACGCTAGTTGTACAAGTTGATCGCCAGAAAGATCAAAACTTGAAATCAAAAATGAAAAAAGGGGTGTTTATGCTTCGGCTTAAAAAGAAAAACTTCCGCTATAAAAAGGAAAAGGAAGGAATAGGCTTTTTGAGTTTTAAATTAAATTGGGTTGTTGTGAGTAATTTTCTATTTTATAAAAATGCTCTATAAGAGCTTATTTGAAGTTTTGCTTATTAATAAGTAGGATATAGGCTTTTTTGGGCTTCCTTTTTAATGGTTCTTTGTATGGGTTTTTGTTTTGTTGGACTAGCCCATCAGGGTGCTGTCCAGGTTTTGTTTTAAGCCATAAATCTAGGGTGCGTGTTGGTTGCGTCACGGCCACAAACAAGGGTCCGTTCTTGGTTGGTTTCGGCCCAAAACGTGGGTCGGTTTGGTTCAGGTTTGGCGGTGTCAATTTAGGCTCGGCCTTAAAAATTGACCTTTGGTTAGTTTCGCTTTCATGAATTAGGGCTTATATTATTGATTCATAGTTAATGGATTCTTGGCTTATTCACGGTTTTAGATTTTTTTAATTTTGGCTTATTTGAGCATTTTATTAGTTTTTTTATTATATATTATAATTGAGCTATATAATTTATTATATTTATATATTTGTTATAGCTAGTTAAATATCGGTTGTAGGTGCTTCTTTTAAGTTGTTTTAAAGTGAGAAGAAATAACAAATTGGCAACAAATTCTTACATTGTGTTTAAATTTAGTTGTTTGCCCGTTGTTATACGGTTATTGGTTCGTGTAACGAGTTGTTGGAGCGGTTTTGGTTCGTTGGTACAGAGACTCAGAGTTGGTTCGCCGATTTTTAGTAATTACCAGTAGAGTCTATTTGTGTATCTAGATTGTTTATTTAGTCTTCAACTATTTGTTTTGCTCTAACACTCGGATTGTAAATCGTAAAGTGTGTATATATGAATTTGCGATAATAAAAACTGTTTTAATTTTACTAGTTATCAAATCTGTTTTCTGTAGAAGCAATAATATTGTATCATGTTGTATCCGCTTAAATAACCAGGGTACGTCATCAAGTTTTTTTGTGGTAGTCTGACTAATCATTTTATTCTATGTATAACTTATTTAATTTCTTGATTTATAATATTAATTAAGTAAATCACAATTCTCAATTAGTTAGTTTCAATTGGCTGTTTTTGATCTGCGTTATTTTATACAAACTTTTAGTGTAGTCACATAATTTAACGCGCTATACATCCCTATTGTTGTGTCTTGTAGTATAGTTACGTTTTATTACTATTTAATAACTTTTATACTATATTTCTTATTATTAGATTCTATTTAGAGTTATGCATATATTGTTATTATATACAAGTATTTATTGTTTATTTTATATTGTGTTATACAATATTTTTAGGATTCTTTGAGTCACAAGGGTCTTCCACTTTATTTTTTCTTAACATTTGGCCACGGTAGGTATGTGGGTCTTGGCTCCTACAGTCGCTTCCTCATGGGGTATGTCCTTTTTTTTTTCAGGGGTTATACCACACCGTGACGAAGGAGGATGGGGAGCGAAAAACTTCTTTTTCTCTTCAATTTTCTAAATCCATAACCTAATAATCAATTAACCCAAAATAACTGGTATAAAATCCTCCCAAATAATCATAAATTCCTATAATTTGCTATCCTCACACCTATCCATTTTCTACCATAACCAAAAATTACCTCAATTAAAATACCCTTATATCGATACCTAACAAAAAAGCTCATCACCATCTACAATCCAATTAAGGAAATCAAATCGGGTCTGCGAGAGCCGAACAAGTTTTTTGAAAGGAATAAACACAACGTTCTTTATTTTTATTTAAGCATCTTAGGTGGCGAACCTCTTGGGCTTGTACGTCACTATGTTTTGTGTTGGCCCATGGATTGATGTCTGCAAGTCAACGTGCCTCTCTCAAGCCAGAAACTCCTGTTGGTGTATTTAAAATTTAACAAATTAGCTAACGAATGGGGACTCCTAGCGTACCAATTATATCATTTATTTTATCGTTTATGGGGGATGTTTAGGGATTGTTTATTATAAAGTGCTATCGTACATTTATTTTAAGTTTATGGGGGTGTTTGGGATTGTTTATTATAAAGTGCTATCTGTTTAAAGCATAAGCTGGCACCAACCTACTTGTGTGGAATTGCTTATTCAATTATTTATTTTCTAATTTGCTTATCTACTATCACTTTGTCAAGTACTTAAGAAGTTATGAGTGTTGGGTAAAACTGCTTATTTTAATATTAAAACTGCTTATAGCAAATTGCATAACATATATAGGGTCGTGATTATAATATAAAAGGGAAGCTTCGCATAACCTGTAGACATCGTGTTACACATGGAGCGATTAATGATATCTATCATTTGTGATGCTATTAGGTGTAAAGAATAAAAGATGTATCTACAAGTTTCTTACTTGGAAGTGCCTTTAAGTTTTTTCACATTTGACAGCCTCACAAATTTATGAATATCTTCAAAATTCACATATCAGATAAAAGTCCCAAGGGTAATTTGCTTGCCTAATCTGACGTCCCGTACATTTATGGTCAACTGTCCTCCTTTTGAACTTGAGGGTTTATTTTTAGGAGGAATATACTATAGTGAATAACAAGTATATAATATCACATGTCCATCGCTTACATAGATAAGATATTATTAATTATGATATCTTATGGAAAAAATTTAATTATTGGTAGTCCTAAATAGGCGACATGCTAGATGGTCTAAGCGAGAAGCTGGTGATGATTTGATTTTAAAGATAACTCAATTGACTTTAAATGTAGAAATGTGTATCTCATTTTGGAATGCTTCTTTAAACAACTACTCAATCTCTAACAAAGTGGCTTTAATTGGAACGATAAACCGCAGGTATGTTTGAGTGGATTGAATTGACACGAGAAACCGCAGGCCAATGGGACTTTTAGGTTAGAAAAAGCTACTTTCACAATATTTTTAGGTATAAGTTTGAACTAAATTAGTAGTTTATATGATTATCAGTCATATTGTTGCATACTTTTGATTATGTTAGGAATCTATATTTGTTTGCAGGTGA
>BQNB010068949.1:5881-29357 GCA_026074375.1 Tanacetum coccineum
ATACAGTAGAAACTCGATAAATTAATACTCGATTATTTAATAAACTCTCTAAGATAATATTTTTTGCCGGTCCCGACTCGGGGATAGGGTGCTAAATTAATAATTCGCTAAAATTATAAGATAATACATTTTTGATAATTTCTTTAGACCCCATATAAAATATAAATTAATAATTCCTTATATATAGCATATTACATGAATGATTTATGAAGGTTTCTTGAAAAATGACTCAATTGTCTTTTGTTTTTTGTTGAAATCAATTTCCCCTTGAATCTCGTCTCTAATTTTCCTTAGCATGGTAAGAAATTGTTCAATGTGATTGCCGCTTTAATAGCTTCGTTTCGCGAAGGGGGTTCCATTGTAGAACTTTCATCATCTTCTTCATCGATATCATCATCTTCTTAATTAATATATAAATTAATAATTATTAATTTATCGATTAATTAATAACTCTTTTAATTAATAAATTTTGGTGGTCCCAAGTGTATTATTTTATAGAATTTCTACTGTATATAATAATAGGTAAATAAAATATAGAAAAACAAAATGAGTTGCTTTCCCAATTTATATACAAAAAAAAAAGAGAGAGAATCTTATTTATTCAGCCTTCTTCCTTCTCCCTCAATGGCCCAACTGCTAATTTTTTCCGGCAAGATCGGTGTTTTCCATCTTTTTTTATTATTGCTTGAATAATCATTTTTACTCACCTTGTTTCATTTACTTGCAAGGGGGCAAAATAATGAAAAGCACCATAATCTTAAAATAAATACACTACGCCGGAAAGTTTTGGAGGGGCACTTGCCCCTTGTGCCCCCTCCGTGGCTCCGCCCCTGCTAACATGCATGTCATCATGTAACAAAACATTTTGGGACCATAGTCAAATATCTTTGAAGTTGTATAACCTTAAATCACATATCTTTGCGGTTTTCACCATTTAGCAAATGAGTACTCAAATTTCAACTTGGCTTCTATTTATGATACCGATGTACTGGATCATTTTTGGTTTGCATACTAAATATGTACATGGACAGTGCCTTAAGGATCAAGAATCATTACTGTTACCGTTCAAAGGCGAGCTCATATATGATTATTCGCTGTCAACCAAGATTGCAGGGTGGAACACAAGTGTCAAATGTTGTCTCTGGGGCGGCGTGACATGTGATAAATCTGGTCATGTTATAGGACTTGATCATAGTTATGAGAGTATAAAAGGCGGGACACTGCCTGATTCTATTGGTGGCCTTAAGTGGTTGTCCAGGATGGAACTTAGAAGTTGCGGACTCAGCGGACCTATTCCAAGTTTGATGCAAAACCTTACGCGTCTTGAGTATCTGGATTTATCAGCCAATCTTTTCACTGGTTCAATTCCGTCGTTCCAGTCAGCTAAGAATCTAGTAAGTGTAAATCTTTATTACAACAATCTAACGGGTAATGTTCCTTCTTCGTACTGGATTTGTCTAGCAATTTTTTGGATGGGAGATTTCCTGAGTCTGTGTTATCGTTGCCTTCGCTTCAAAGTTTACACCTTTCCAACAACACGTTTTCTGGTCAAATTAGTGAATCTATAAATGTTTCTTGTTATAAATTGGGACCTATAGATCTGAGCAGCAACAAGTTTGATGGTCCGATACCTGAATTCATCTTCAAACTTCCACTCCTTTCGACTCTCATGCTCTCTGCAAATAACTTCACTGGCATTTGTCTCATAACAGTTTGAGTGGTACGGTACCTTCGTGCTTGGCAGAAACAAGCAAGGCTCTTCAAGTGCTAAATCTAGGAAAAAACAACCTTAGCGGAAATGTTTTGGACTTGTTTCCCGAAAGTTGTGTTCTGAAAACATTGGATCTCAGTGCGAATCATCTTCAAGGAACCCTGCCTCTATCATTAATGAACTGCAAAGATCTTCATGTTTTGGATCTTGGTGATAATCTGATAAAGGATACTGTTGGATCTAATCTAAACTTGAAATCAAAATATACCAAAAATAATCTTGAATCTTAAATCTTTATAAATCTGAATGTGTCATCATATATTTGTTCTATAAATCTGTTCCTATTTATACAAAGTGAAAAGGTGTGATCAACCATTGTGTTGGTTCGTATAAACCAAAGGTTGTGACCCTTTGAAAATAACTGTTTTTACAGTTATTAAACTGTTTTCCTATAACCGCTTTTAACTGCCATTTTTGGCCTGCGGATTGGGATTACTCGGATTGGGTTTCGGCCCAATATTCTCCCCCGTAATCACAATCGTTGTGTCTTCAATGTCTTCATTTTCGTTTGATCCTTTGAACCATTTTGAGATAATAGTGCTCCAAAAGTGTGTCTTGACTCTAGGCTTTCTTCTGTTATTTTCTTCGATTTGTTGATCTTCCACACTTAGTTTATCATGCTCTTGATCATGTCCTTCTTTATCTTCCTCTAAAATAATTTCTCCAAACTTTGAGTCTTCATGATCATAGTCTTTAGCAAACCAAATACTTTTATTTGTTGGTGTATCCTTGCTAGATTTCTTTTGAGTCTTGTTGAAGCTTGTGGATGCCATTAACAATGTTGGTTCTAGATCTTCTTCCACAAGGTTCGATGCTTCTCGTCTTTGTTGTCTTTGATCTCTTTTACGGCAATGTGAGGCATAATGTCCATATTCATTGCAATTATAACATTTTACTTTGCTGAAATCTCTAGGCTTTCTCATTTCTTCATTGTAATCTTGTGAGAAACTTTCTTCTTTTCCATGTTGTCTATTATCGTCACGATTTCGGCTATGTGGTGGAATGTATCTTCCTCCTCCTTGATCATCATAGTGATGTCTTCGACCGTTATCGTTGTGTTTTGCAAACAATAGTTTATCTTGATCTTCGAATGCTTTTCCTTTCTTAACCTTTATTCTTTCTTCGAAGGTTTTCAATCTTCCGATTGCTTCTTCTACTGACATTTCGTCTAAATCTGAGTATTGTTCAATGGATGCAACAATCTGAAGGAATTTGTCGGGTACGGCATTTAATAATTTTCGTACGACGACGGAATCTTCAATTGTGTGCCCTAGACTAGCGGCTTTGTTTACTAGAGTTGTTAGTTTTGCGGTGAAGGTGTCGATTGCCTCGTCTTCCTTCATGTGTAACATCTCAAAGTCGGATTTGAGTGTTTGCAATCTTGCTTGTTGAACTCTTTCTTCTCCTATGTGTCTAGTTTTCAAGGCATCCCATATGGCTTTCGCGGTTTTGTGTTTTGTAATTTGAAGCAATTGTTCTTCTGGTAAGGCTTGGTAAATGAATGCGATAACAAAAAAAAACCTTAATCCTTTATATATTACTTATCATAAACCAAATAAGTAAAATCTTAAAAAAAACTTTCTTATCGTAAGCCAAATAAGAAGTCTTGAAATTTTCTTATCATAAACCAAATAAGAAGTTTTGAAATTTTCTTATCATAAACCAAATAAGAAGTTTTGAAATTTTAAACCGAATAACCTAAGGTTAATTACTCCTTAAAAATTATTCTCTCGATATAGTAGGCAGTGTAATTTTTAGACTACTATATTTCTATCTTCGGGTTTTAGGCAAAGTTACAAACCTAATATCTAAGGGGTAACTTATGTAAAAGCCTAAAACTAAAATATCTATATATGAAATGATGTATATGAAAGTTGAAAAGTGGAGGGGTGGTTTCGGTTTATATGCAAAACCTGTTAGGGTTAATAGTTAACCCTCGTGTCCCTTTTGTTTTGACCGCCTCTTTCTCTCTGTGTGTGGAGTTCGTCTCTTGGAGTTCGTCTCCTTGGGGTCTCTTCTTCTTCTCTTGTCTGGTGGTTTTGTCCGCCGACTGAGATGGCGATTATGATCGCTCTTCTTCTTGTGTTCGTAGCCACTGGTTCCCTGATTCGATTGTGCGAGTATTAGGGTTTCGCTACAATGGGGATCTGATAAAAACGCCGCGAGATTGGGGTTTTCTTTGGATAACTAGAATCGGTGATGATTCTATTGAGGGTTTCGAATATTGAATCTTCAAAAGGTGTGTTTGTTCCTTTTTGATGATTTTAATTTTTCTGTCCCTTTTTTGTGATGACTTCGCGTTATCCAAGTGTGGTTTCTTATTTGTTTTCGAATCTATTGATGAAAATGGTGCCTAATCCCTTTGATTTTCGGGGTTGTATTTTTCCGTTTGTTGTTTGATAGGATTTGCAGGGTTGAAACCCTTCGTTGCCAGTGAGTGTTCACTTGGCGGCGATTGTTGGATTCGCCTTATGCTTAAACCGTTTTGACAAACACAAGATAAATCTTGATTGTCTTTGTATGATTGCAAAACATTTTCTGGAAAAATCTTGGTGCAGTTTTTTTGATTCGAAACGAACACAGTGAGAGTTTATAAAACGGTATATGATGATTTGGTTTAATCAACCAAAAGCTCTGATGCCAAATGTTGGATCTAATCTAAACTTGAAATCAAAATATACCAAAAATAATCTTGAATCTTAAATCTTTATAAATCTGAATCTGTCATCATATATTTGTTTTATAAATCTGCTCCTATTTATACAAAGTGAAACGGTGTAATCAACCATTGTGTTGGTTCGTATAAACCAAAGGTTGTGACCCTTTGAAAATAACTGTTTTTACAGTTATTAAACTGTTTTCCTATAACCGCTTTTAACTGCCATTTTTGGCCTGCGGATTGGGATTACTCGGATTGGGTTTCGGCCCAATAGATACTTTTCCATGTTGGTTGAGTAATTTGTCCAACCTACATGTTTTTGTCATACGTTCCAACAGCTTTTATGGAAATATCAGCTGTCCTGGATTTAACGGTAACCGGACAAATCTACAAATCATTGACATTGCTTCAAACGGGTTTTCAGGCGTTCTACCTCCAAAATTGTTCACAAGTTTTCAAGCAGTCATGGACAACCAGGCAGAGGTCAACTACCTCCATTACGTGCATCCTGGTAATAGTGCAATATACTATCAGGATTCAGCGACTGTTGTTATCAAGGGCGCAAGCAGAGAGGTGATTAAAATTCTCAACATTTTCACTTCAATCGATTTGTCTAATAACAGTTTCCAAGGGAGCATACCAGTAACAATTGGCGATCTAAAACTGCTTAAGCTTTTGAATCTGTCCCATAATGTACTCACAGGTCCAATTCTGCCATCAATTGGAAAGCTGGAAAGCCTTGAATCACTGGACATCTCGGTAAACAAGCTAAGCGGAAGAATTCCAACTGAGATTGCAAGTCTTTCATTCCTTTCATCCTTAAATTTGTCATATAATCAGTTGACTGGGCGTATTCCACGTGGCTCACAATTTCAAACGTTTACGGAGCTCTCATTTAAGTGTAACCAAGGTTTATGTGGTATCCCTTTGAGCA
Organism: Tanacetum coccineum; assembly: GCA_026074375.1. Lineage (NCBI taxonomy): Eukaryota > Viridiplantae > Streptophyta > Magnoliopsida > Asterales > Asteraceae > Tanacetum > Tanacetum coccineum. The sequence continues at coordinate 11,246 of BQNB010068949.1, forward strand.
AAATTTGTGACAATGATACATCAGAAGTTCCTACAAAGCCGTCACCAGAAACGAATGATAACGCGCGGACTATGGAACTGACCTCTTTATTAGTATTGGATTGGGATTTTTTGTGGGATTTGCGATCATTGTTGGTCCACTTGTTTTTCTAAAGAGATGGAGAACATGGTATAATGTAAAACAGGAGCAGTAACCTGATTGGCTACAGGTTTAATTGATGGAACAACAAAGTCTTTAGTCCAACCAGGTGGCTTGATTTGTCTAGAAGACTTTCTGATAGGAATATTGGAAGAAATTTCAGGTACATCTTCTGCAGCAGCAGGTGTAATAGTGTGACTCTCACCTTCTTCTCTTGAATTCTCATTGATCATATGAACAGGAACATTTGTAGGAAGGACAATGGGTTCATCAAATATGACTTTAGAGCTTGGCATAGGAACAGGCATAGGTTGACAAAATTGAGCAGTACTAGATTCAGCAAAAGGGAAAATATGTTCATGAAACTGAACATCTCTACTCACAAAGCAACTGTGAGTTAGTAGATTGTACAATTTATACCCTTTTTGTTGAGCAGGATATCCCAAAAACACACAAGGCACACCTTTTGAAGCAAACTTATCAGAAATCCTAGAAGGATTTGTAGCAACAGCAAAACATCCAAAAACTTTCAGATGTGAATAATCAGGAACTTTGTTTAGCAGGAGCTCATAAGGTGTCTTATTTTGTAGAATTGGAGAGGGAAATCTATTTATAAGATAGGTGGCAGTGGTGATACAATCTCCCCAAAATCTTAAAGGAAGAGTAGCTTGAAATCTTAATGCTCTAGCTACTTCCAAGATATGCCTATGTTTCCTTTCTGCCCTACCATTTTGTTGAGGCCTATCCACACAAGTGGTTTGATGCTCTATGCCTTGATCAGCTAGATAAGAAGCACAAGGACCTTTAACAAATTCCAAAGCATTATCTATCTAACACACTTAACCTTTGTATTAAACTGAAGTTCTACAAACTTTAGGAAAACTTTCAGTATTGCAAAAGCATCTGATTTGTTAGTCATTAAGTAGGTCCAAGTTGCTCTACTAAAGTCATCCACTTTTGTCAGAAAATTCCTATATTTCCATTAGTAGGTACTCTTATATGGACCCCAAATATCCATTGAATTCAAGTGCATGCAGTAGAACTATGTGAATCACTAGAGAAAAGGTAGTCTAGTAAGTTTAGCCATGGGAAAGTCAGACAAAGTAGAACCTGAATCATTGACAGTAGGAACATCATTACACTGAATATTTTTTATTTTGGAAAAGGAAGATGTCCTCCCCCCCCCCCCCCCCCCCCCCCCCCCAAATCTATGATGCCACAAACATAAAACAAGTTTGTACATAATGCTTAGTGTATTACCTGCTGAACATGAAAACAAACCACTAGACTATGAGGGACTGTACCATATCTCTATCTTCCCATCCACAGAATCTATGGTCATTAGGAGTTGATAAAGGCTGCAATTCTTTATTACCCAGACCCAACACCTTCTCTGTTCTGTCAACGTCCTGAAGAATCAACAAAAGCTTTGGAAAAGAAAATTGCCACACAATTGTTTTATTATCCTTGGTCAACTTAGGAATAGATAACAAACTGAATTTAAAGGATGGAACACACAGAACATCCTTCAGCATAATCCCATTATTCAATTTAACATGTCCTATTTGTGTTATATCAGAAGACTGACCATTTGGCAACGTGATTTTGGGAAGAATTTTAAGAATTTTAGCATTCAATATAGCCTTAGAATGAGGTGTCATATGATCAGTAGCACCTGTATCTAAGATCCAATAATACAAAATGTTGTTTATGGATGCACTAAGACAGAGCATACCTGCAACAAATTCAAGATCATCATCTGAGCAATTATTTCCAGAAATACCACTGTTCTTCATGTCATTCAACACACTCCTCATAAGAGTCTCAAACTGCTCAGAAGTGATGTTAAACTGCGTTCTTAAAAATTTCTCAGCAATTTGCACCCATTCTTTCCCGTAGACGCATTAACTTGCCTTGCTTTGTTTGTACTTTGATGCCTACAGGGTAATTCTCCCTCCTTCTCCAACATTTTTCAGGAGGATGCACTTAAAACCACATTATGTCTACTTCCCTTTGAATCTTGGTTACTTAACAAAGCGTGACTCAATAGGAAGTACCATTGTTCTGAAACAAAGCTTTTGAGATTCATCTTGGGTGGTATGACTGCACGAGCATTTTCCACACTAGGAAGGGGGTTGTTTTTTTAATCAACAGTCAACTGACTACTCTGAGACTATAGCAATCATCAATCCATTTAAAAATGAGAAACAATCTCTGTTCTTCTTTTTGTTTTTCGACAGCAATCAAGAAGACAGACCTTTCAGGTGTTACAGTCACAAGTCTTGGAAGAACAATCATGGAATCCAATTCCTCCCATACACACTTCAGACTAGTGTAGTATTCACTTACTGAATTCCCATGTTGTTTGATCTCAAAACATTCTTTACTAAGCTTATACTTTCTTGAACCATTGCTAAGTGAAAATCTAGTTTCTAACTGAGTCCAGATTTCACTTGCAGTACCAATGAACATTATTGACTTAGCAATAGAATCTGACACTGAACTGATAATCCAACTAATCACCAAATTATTACAAGTTTCCCATAATTCTATATTAACAGCATTCATAGCAGCAGTAGTAGGTGGAACAGGTACACTAGGTGGTCTAACAACAGTACCTTCACAAACCCCTAGCTTACGCTTTGTAGACAATCAATTTCAAACAAAGCACGACGCCAAGATCGATAGTTCTGAGCTTCGATCAATTTTTCTTGAATCGGCAGTGATCCTGGACCATCAGAAGAAGACTGACCATTTGGCAACGTGATTTTGGGAAGAATTTTAAGAATTTTAGCATTCAATATAGCCTTAGAATAATTTTGACCTAATTTTAAAATCACAACCGAACACAAACAAGATCTCAATTAAACACAAATTGAAGATCTGTAACACAAGTAATTGATCAAAATGTAATCAATTACACATAATTAACATGAATTGTGAAGAAAACACTGATTTATGGTGTTTAGTGGTGGTTAACGACGGTTTATTGATGATTTCATGGTGGTTTACGATGAAATTAGGTATTCAGAGTCAACATATAGCTCTGATACCATGTAAAGTAAAATGGTGAAAGAATTTAGAGAAAAATGAAATTATATATTCAGAGTCACCATAGCTCTGAACATGAGACCGAAAATATAAACCCGCACAAAATACAATTAAAAAACGCCCTGCAGTAACTCGCGATTCTCATTTAAAGCCCATGTTCCCATAAAATTATATTAAAAAAAAACATGTATAGCCAAAAAAAGAAACCTTTAAACATAAGCCCCACACATAAGCCCATATATGAAGAAAAAAAAACTATTAAACATGAGGCTGAAAAAATAAAACTACACAAAATAAAAATAATAAAAATACTAAATGCTCGGAGTATAATAAAAAACGACGTAGTTTTTTGCACAGTGCTACAAGTGCTCACGGCCCTTTGGGGCTCCCAATTTGGGCCAAACCCATTTTGGCGTTTTTTTTTTTTATTGTAGCATGTAAAAAAAAAAACAACCCGCTCCGGCAACAAAATAAAAAAAAAAAATTTACAAAAATATTGACTTATTAAGAGTAAAAAAATACCCCGACATGAGCCCAAAACACATAAGCCTATACATAAAAAAACAACAATTGAAAAATGAAACCGAAAAAATAAAACCCGCACAAAAAAAAAATTGAAAAAAATAAAAAAAAATTTTATAAACAAAATAAAACGCAAAAATTAAACCCCGCACTAATAAACATGATACCGTAAAAATAAACCCAACAGAATACAAATCAAAAAAAAACTCCAATGTTTTCCATAAAATTATATTAAAAAAACAAAAAACCTTTATTTGCAAAAAAAAAAGAAACCTTTAAACATGAAAGCCCCACACATAAAAAAAGCCCACAAAAGAAAAAAAACAAACTATTAAGACATGGGGAAAAACGAAAACAATAAAACCACACAAAAAAAAAAAAATAAAAAATAAATAATGCCTCCAACTACGCGAAAAAAAATTAACGACGCCGCAGCAACGCGCGTAAAATCATCTTGATCATTACTAATTTGTAAAAATGAGTTTACAAGTCACCGCTCTATATAGCGGAAAAAAGAAAATAACCAACTAAACAGAATTCCTAACTTTCTTACAAAGTATTTACACTTTAGACCCTACACTATACAATGGTTTAAATTTCTACTCTTTACATATAACAATCAAGTTGATAGAAGTCATACAAGGATCTTCAAAACTAAGGGTGAACAAACGCGGTTGATCTTTACGAGCAAGCAAGAAGAGAGCACCTTTTAGTAATATAATCCAACTATGTACATACTACTACAGTATGTGCTGAAATGATAACTCACTCTTTTATAGATTTTGTTTATATTAGTTAAAGGTGTATAAAATACACACATCAATGGATATCTCGCTAGTGTACTACGAATAATGCATGTATTTTCATGAGTGTATTACAATCATATTTTCACTCGGTCTCGCAATCAATTAAAAGTTGGACAACTGAATCCATCGTAGGCCTTCTATTTCTGTCTTCCTCCACGCAACTATGACCCAACTCAGCTAGTTTCACAGCCTGTCGCCTGCTAAACAATCCTCCCAACCTTGGATCAATTACCTCTTCAATCCATAACTCTTTCTCCTCTTCAATTTCTTTTTTCGTTACCCTTACAAACCTCATAAGCTCTGATTCTTCATCTTTTCCTTCTCCATGAACGATTATATTAGAAAGTCGGATCCCCTTCAACAATTCTAAAACCACAACCCCATAGCTGTACACGTCCACCTTTGCTGTTATTGGCAGACTATGAGCCCATTCTGGAGCCATGTAACCTTTAGTCCCCCTAATCTTTGTAAACTCAGTGTTTTGTCCACTTCTTTGAGACAGCTTTGCCAGGCCAAAATCTGCTATCTTTGGTTGGAACGCGCCATCTAAAAGAATGTTTTCCGGCTTTACATCACAATGAATCACCCATTCAAGGCACTCATGGTGTAGATAAGCCAAACCTTTTGCTATACCTATTGCCACTTCAAACCTTTCTTTCCATTGAAGAAAATTAGAGGAGAATAATCTCTTATCAAGAGAAAGATTTTCTACGTACTCGTAAACTAGAAGTTTGTGCTGTACTTGTGAGCAGAATCCCCACATTCGCACTAGATTCATGTGATTAATTTTACCTATCGTGCTGACCTCCGCCCAAAACTCTCCGCCTTCACTCACATTTCCCAATCTTTTCACAGCCACCACCCTTTCATCTTCCAAGACCCCTTTGTACACAACTCCTGAGCCACCTCGCCCTATTTCCACCTTAAAGTTTTGTGTCGCTCTACTAAGTTCTTTATAACTAAAACCCCTAAATTGAGTAGATATCATACGGTACCCATCTTCTAAGTTGGCTAATAACTCGTTTTTTCCATAGAATAGCCACCAGCCTAACAAGATAACCAAGGCTTCAAGCACACCGATAGCTGAGGCAAATGAGTAAAGATAAACCCATTTCACCTTTTTCTTAGCTGATTCATACATAAACGGAGAACCTACCATAAGCATGACAGCTGCACATGTGGTATTTGAACCAGTAAGGATTGAGGCATATTTTTGTGATTCCATGCCTACTGGTACTTTAAAGTACATGGTTCCTAAGATTTGAGGATAATGGTAGCCATTAAAGAGGGCACTCTTAGCAAAACAAACGCCTTCACCTGTAAGCCTATAACTAAATGCTTCACAACGGCAATCTTTCAGACAGATGTCTCTGCATGCTTCAAATGAAATGGGAGACGAGAAATTTAGATCATATCCGTAGTAGTCTGTATACGGCAATGGTAAAAATTTGAACCTTGTTGATTTATCACATGTTTGGTTGAAACTAGGCTTGCAACCGTGACTTAAATCAGTAGGGTCACTCAACTCATAACCAGGTGGGCATGAACATTCAGGCTTGTCTCCATGAATACAAATCCCATTTCTCCCACATATTCCATGAACGTTACATGGTTGTGCAAGAGCTTGCCATGAAATCGACCATAATCCACTTGACTCGTTCAAGCTATAGAGTCTGAGATTACCGTCATAATCCAAGGTTAGCCTCCTTCTGATCCCCAAACCCAAATCTGTAGCAGTAAAACTCATTCGGTCGCTCGCATTAAAAATACCTAAATCGTTGAAGTATGCGATTCTGCTGCTGTTATAAGCTGTTCTTCCAAAAGCCCATACATTAAAACCAGGATCAGGACTAGGCCAATATACACTTGATATTTCAGGGCCATCATAAACGAGTGTCAAGACGTTAATATAGTTAAAACTTAAACCAAAATATCCAGATTCAAAACTTTCACTTCTCAAAGCAGATATCAAGTTTTTGCTCTTTTTTAGTATTTGAGAAGGCAAGAGAGTATCGGTTGGATGATCAAAGGTTTGCCAAAAAATCTCACCTTTTTGGTTCTTCAACACGAGATTGCCTGTATTAAGTAAAACCGCTATACTAACATCCGTAGACGTTGGGTTGGTCTCCCACACGATTGTACCATCCACATCGGTCAATACCATGGCTCCTGTTTTTCGAAGCCTCAACTTTGAGCCACGGCCATTGACAGGCGTGTTTCGGTTAGCTGTCCAAACGACAGTGCGATCTTTGGAATTTGTGTACCAGATTGCAAACCAGTAAGCGTTGCTTTCGAAGCTATAGAACCCACATGTGAAAGACTTATCTAAGGACATTATGACATGAGAATCATCTTCAACAGATAGTGAAGAGCCTCTTCCGATATGATCCTTAATCGTGTTTTTCGAAACTGAAGATGTAATTAAGGAAAAGAAGAAGAGGAAAATGAATGTCTTCATCAGCATTTTCTTTTTATGTTTTGGTTAACAAAATATACTTGTGTTGCTTTAATCCATATTATTATAACTTTAAGTCCTTAAGATTTTTTTTGAGTGTTTAAAATAACATTAAATGGATAGTTGGTACAACCATAGATCTTGAAATCACATTTGTTTATTCTTTTGTAACAGCAGCCACATTATGTCAAACATAAATGTCAAATGTTGCTGAGTTTGAATGAAATAAAATTGAAGCATCTTGATTAGATTTTCTGTTGATCCTTAAAAATACAAATACAAATACTTTCAGAATATTAAAAAATACCGCATGGATATCCGCGCTTAGCGACGTTGTATAACGATAAATAATTATACTTACGAACTTATAGTTATGGTTTGACGCTTGATGCATCACTTAAAGGTTCAATTTGTAGTTTGAGGATTAAAAAATATTTAAACTATTAATTTAATGACTCATGTTGTTATCATTTTTAATTAAGGCCTTAAGGGAATATTATTAATTGAACTTTACTCATCTTTTAAGCTTTTTAGTTTTAAAAAAAAGAGATTTTTTCTTTATACATAGTAGAGATAGAGATAAATGAAAAAATCAGCATAATGAATTAAACAATTATATATATGGTGTTTTACCAATATATATATATATATATATATATATATATATATATATATATATATATATATATATATATATATATGGTGTTGGATTATGGTAGTCGGCTAGCACGTATACGTTACGAATATGTGAGCCTATTGGGGGCACACACGTTAATACACGGAGAATACATTTAATACTTCACGATATAAAACCAAAGGTTTAAATGTGACAAGATACGAACCCTATGGTAGTCTATTGTGTAGTCGGCCATATGGAAGGTCTGGAAGGTGTCCAGATTCGTTTTCTTGGTCTACAAGGAAATGAAAGAGTTGTGATTAGTATAGGAAAGGTTTACTAGTTTATCATGAGTAGGATTCACGGGCTATATATACCCTTGATACCTAACTCATTATACATGACACATAACTCTCAAAAACCCTCAAAAAAAGTTTTGGTTTTCTTGTTTCTTTTTCCAGAGTTCGACAAAACCCTCACAAGGGTTCTTTGATTTTTGGGTTTTAATTCATAACCAAAATCAATTAAACCTTTAAGGTTTTAATTGATCTCACTTGATTCTTCCTAGCTCGACGTTGCAAGTTCTAAACACAAGGTGTTTGCGATTTTCTTGATTCGAAGTTCAACCCTAACTAGGGTTTCGGGTTAATTGATTTTCGGTTCTTGGATTTTTGGTAGATTAGGGTTTTGACTCTAACCCTAATTCGGTGATTCTGGTTTTCGGTTACAAGTCCAAGAGTTTGTTTGGTAATCGGTTAATAACACTTGGGTGTTTGGTTTGTGAAGTTAAGTCTAGACAACTTAACGTATTCGGTTGGCATGATTGTGTGAGCAACCGTAGAGGTGATTGTTTTAATCACTTATTTGTTTTCAAGATCAATTGGCTAAGAGGTACGCTTTCTATTTACTTCTTATTATGTGTTAACCTATATGCTATTACTAGATCCATCCGCTGCGTACTCGTAAGCTAATTGGTTACCTAGATTGTTAAATCCAAACAGTGGCATCACGAGCCAACTCGTTTTTGCATTAGGGTTACACTTTTGAATTATATCATGTCTTGAATGTTCACGCCTAGATTTAATTCATATACTTGATCTGCTGCGCTTAATATTTTATTTAATGTTTTTCTTGCAAATATGATAAAGATTATGCAAATCTTTGTCATAATTAAATAAAATTTGTAGATCTAGATCTTGAAAATAACTGATTGCTAATATTGTAAAAAGGAATAAAATTAAACTGTTAATTTAGTAGATCTGTTTCTTTTTAAAATAGATCACACTATATATATATATATATATATATATATATATATATATATATATAAAATCTTGATTTTATGGTAACTAAAATATTTTATTTTTGGAAATTAGATCTTTTTATATATTTAGTCTGATTTGGTTTACCTTTCCGACCATAAAACCCACTCAATCACTTTTGTGATGAATGAGACGATCTAGGCACATAGATGAAAACCTAGTGAGGGTCTTATGGTTTTCCATTTGGGTACATGTTTACTTGTATGATTAATGTCATCTTTAGTATTATGAATCTATGTATGCATGTTTATTTAATGCCTACTTGTTTGCACGCCTAAATAAACATGTCATATCTCAAAAAGATAATGTTAATGTAGTCTATTAATGCCACACGCCTAAAAGCATTCCCTATGTGACCGGCCTTTTGTTTCGTGGAAAATTGTTTTTGTAAGGTAATTAATAAGACGTTAAACTATGAAACTTGTTTTTCTTGAATTAAAAACTGGACGCTATGGACTCATGGGAAGTACGGCTCATCCACTAGGACAAACTTTAAGAGAAGTTTAAGGCGGGTTGTTTTTACGTAATTCCCTATAGAAATAAGGTTTTTAATATGCTTCGCGCTAGCCTGTTTCTCTGCTTCTTTGTGAGTTTAATTGGAGTTACCGTGAACCATGGCATGTCACTACAGTGTCATTATTAAAGGTTTTTAAATATAAGTGTTACAAAGTTGTTTACATGCTTCTTTGTACACGTTTTAACACATTTATGTGCATACCCCTATGAATATTTTAAGTCTATGCCAGCCAACCAAGAACACGTGCAATTGGTTTGACCGCTTTGGTCCGACCTTAGGGCCCTACCAACCCATGGCGAATTTCATTCTCTGGTCAGACCTCTGACGATTTTTGCAAGTTCTTGGTTGGTTGACTTAATTCGAGTAGGCTTGGTCAGACCTTGGACCCGAGGCATAAGATGATACTGAACATGCTCTTAACGTTATTACTTGTTTACTAATGTTTTGAAAAGTATCATATTCACTAAGAGTTGCATAAACATGCAATTAACGCTCGTCGCTTACCTCTTGCCCCACTTGTTTACGCCCTGGTCAGACCTTTGGTAATAAGTGGGATGTCAAGTTGGATCTTAGTCTTAATTAGTAAATTAATTAGGTAGTTAATTCTATAAAGAATTTAATTATCGAAAATACTAATTGTTTGAACTTTTTTTATTGTAGATGACTACATCAGTCGGAAACAATTCGGTATTCAGGAGTTTCTTTTGTTTTTCTTTAAAAGACAAACATAGTCTCTTTTCCTAGTAAGAAAAGGTGAGACTTACTTCTATCTATACTCATTGGTTGACAAGAATAAGATAGGATTATCATTGAAAATTTTCAATTACAATTAAACTCATTTACTGTCTTTCATTACCCTTCTTTTCGCTTTGAAATAATTGAAAGATAAAATATTTTGAGTAACTAGAGAACATTTTGTCTATAGCTACCAAAATAAATTACATCTTGCATTTGTCACGATGTATGAGTTTAAACCGCAATGAGTAAAGAAATTACTAGCATATCCGCTGGGTATTTTTCTTAGACTCATATTATTCTTTAAGGTGCTAAATACCCTTGTGGCTATGAAGACAATAAAAGAGGAATTGCATGCTTATATTCAAGTTAAAAGAGAGCATAAATGGCCAGTCCCTTATCTACACAAGTAGAATTTAATATTCTCTACACAATACCTAAGTACATTGCTACTTGTAGGCATTCTAAGAGAATAAGAAAGTAAATAAATTGCTATTTGATTTTTACTGGTGATGTAACACTTACAATGTTGACAAATCCAGTGAGAGTTTTGCATTTTTATTACTGAAATGACATTCTTGTAATGATGTCAAATTCAGTGGGAGCTACAAGATTTATTTCCTTGTTAGTTGCCCATATTATTTCTAGCTTGCTTTGAAATAATTAATTACTTTACGAATATGAATAAACACATGTTTAAGTAAGATTGCATTTTATTCTATATGATAACAAGTTCCATATCTGAGGTTGTTTTCCGAAATGTTATATATAGAATAATAATCCACAATTCCTTATTATACATTATAGTTTGAAAACTGCTTGTAATATCTATGACACTATCATATTGTTTATATAATTGAGCGCTTGTCGTATTGTTTGTTTACCTTAGATAATGTTGTCCCGTACACAAGTGGGAGAAATCTTAATATGTGCAAGCAACAACATATAACAATATGATTATTGGTTTATGTTGACCGTAAGGTAAGGAAGCTAATCAATCTACTAGGACTTAAACACAAAGGATGTTTGTTGCCCTATTACATTAAAAGTCAAAGATATATTATAAAACTACTTCATCTAACTGACTACATGATTTAGTCAATATAATCATGGTTAATGATAATAATCATGATTTTAAAGTATGAAATTAACTTGAAATTACTATTAAACTCAAGAGTTTGCGTTCATGATTACTTTAGTGAGTATAATTATGTTTGCTTGCTAAGATATAATTATAAAGTTCTTGAATTACTCAATGACTCATAAAATAAAGTATGTAGTACAATTGTTATGTCTTCTTGTTAACACATAATGTGAGGTCCTTGAATTATTCAAAGACGTATAATGTTTGAAGTGTTTTGTTTTCTTGTAAACACAAGAACATGAAATTCTTGAATTGTTTTGTCTTCTTGTGAACACAAGAACAAAAAGTTCTTGCTTAATTTAAGAAATATACATTATAGCATGCACTTGGTTTTAAAATACTGTGCATTCAATTTGGCTCGACCCAATTAACAAGCATTTGACCTAAAGAGAATTAAGTTATCTAATGGAATTTTGATGAAGTCTCACAATTCTAATACTCATAGAATACCACATATATTATGGTGTGTCTAATGTGTTGAAACAAACTATATTCATATTGTTTGATTCATGATAGCTTGAATTGCTCTACCTCCAAAATCTATAAAGGTTAGAAAATTTTGTGTGTCATGGATACACTCAATATAGTTCCAACCTAGAAGGTAATCAAGACATTATCTTTGGATTGAGTTGAATCCCATTAGTTCTTGATTAAAGTTCTAAAACTTGTTAAAATCTTATGAAGCATATTATTAACAAGCTAGAGATGAGAACTTAAAATGTGTTTTGTGTTTCCCAATTAAGAACAATCATTGTTTCTTAACACTTAGTATTTAAAGAGTTTTCTCTACTTACAAAAGTAAGTGGGAGCATATACAAATCTTGAAGATATTCGAGATCAAAATACAAACTTCAAAATCCACTTGGCCTAATGTCACACTAAGGTTAACATGTAAATGTCCAAACCAAGTACATTAGAACCTCATTCCATAAATTCGCAAAGATTGTCCATCAACTTGATTGATATTGTAATACCAATGCTGAGGAATAATAAATTAGAGGATCAGTTCAAACCTGCTATTTGCTAAGATACATTATCATATCTTAAATCATGATCAAGGTCTTAGAGTTATGATTGATAAGATGCAGTCCTTAAAAGGCAATCAAAGTTTTTTGAGCTTGATTGATCTGTCACCAAATATAAACCCTGCGAGGTTAAAGAAAAGTTTCCTTTTGAAAAAAAGAACTCATAAGGAACCAAAATTGTATACATATTCATAATTAATGGCCTGACGATGTTTAAGAATTTTAATCTTACTCAAAACAATTGACTAGATTACATCTTTCTTTTCTCACAAATTAATTATATAAAGAGATATCTAATTGTCATAACATGATTTTCTGAATCTTAAATAAGTAAATATTAAGTTCTAATTCGTTCCTGAAATTTACCCTTGACAGGACGATGAGTAAATCATAAAGGGTTGTGAGTCTATAATGAAATATGGAATTAAGATTTAGAGACTATTCCTTAATATGACCTTTTGCAGGACGGTGCGTATCAAAAGTGTTAAACTAAAAGTCTATATAATCTTTATATAGTATACAAGATAAAAGAATCCAAGTGTGGATTGAATCATACATCTAGGAGATGGGATCTTGAATTAATTATAATATGATTTTGATTAAATTAAGATGACTCCTGAGTACACCTGACATTGAGTGGGAGCACCATGTTGTTTTCTTAAATTCGTATGTTGTATGACATATTGAAAGTATCATTTCACATAAGCTAGATATTAATCCTTATGATTGGAATGAAACTTCACTTGAGATTTTAGGATAAAACAAAACGACATTAGAATAAATGTTTATTAAGATAAACGTATGCGGAAATAAAGTCCAACACAAATGCAATATGTCATTGAAGCAGTCCAAAATGATATAAATATCACTTGAGATAAAGTTAGCACATGGATTAGAATCGTTGTGTTATAAAGGGTTATCATAGTATATATTATATTGTGTATGTGACTAATTGTTACTTTTGCACGATAGCAAGAAGAGCTAACAACAATAGTATCTAATTGAGAGAATTTAATACAGTATTATCTTAATAAGCCCAATTATTTGGCTTATTCTGATGGTATTTCTACAACAATTTCCAACAGATTTGTGACCCTTCTCTTCTGCATTTACCGACAGATTTCCGAGGGGATATTTACCGACGGATTTCTGACTAATATACCAACAGATAAATATTAGCGACCATAGATTCTCAGACAGACATTTTCAGTCACAAATCCCTCGAAAACGACTTTTACTGACGGATTTCCGACGGAATAGTCCGTCGCTAAAGCCCTCTCATGTAGTAGTGATTACCTTGTCCATACTATGACTCTTGCAATAGTATGCACGTGAACAATAAGGCACTCATCTTATTATTCAAATCTTTCACAATTATGTGAATTTGAAACAAGTATTCGAAAAGTTTACTTAGATGACTATTTAGTTTTCTTGCAAAGAAAAGTTGAGAATGTTGGAAACATTAGACTTCAACGTACTAAACTAGTCTCATGCATATATGTTTTATTAGTATTTGGGATAATTGGGATTGTAAGACAATTTTTACTTTCTGACGAATAAAGATACTTGGTATTTGCTCTTCATTCATATAAAAATTGTTATCCTATATTTGCATGTTTAATCCATGAATGATTTCTTATCATTCTAAATATGTCCATTGTCTGTTAACAATATGGAAATATTGTTATGTAAGGCAAATATGAGTGTTGGTTATATTCTGTGAATATATGGATGTGTTCCCACCAAACTCATATGTATTCACAAGGGATGCATATTGGATACCCTAACCTTCGAGCATTTACTTTTGGATCCATGTCATGAGTAAAATGTCAAAAATAGTTTAATAAATCGTCCTTAGATTTGAGATGCAAGTAAGTTCTGTATGTGTGGATATCACTTTGTGATTATAGCCAAACGCTGTCCTGAAACAAGGTAGTTATAAAAGCTATTTTTCGAAGTGTATGTGAAGCAACATCCACAACACTTGTAGTCAACAAAGAATTTGTTCCTCCACTTGATATGTGCAGAAAGATACCATTGGGCCCTCTCTAGATTTAATCAAATAATTGTATGGCCGTACCCAAAGGGTAATGCAAGATGATTCTTGATTACATTTGGTATATCTAAATTATTTTTATAACGAGAAACATAATGTTAAACTATATAGAATGACTTAGGATTCGTATCCATGGTTTAACGGTATCTATAACAAATGGATGGTTATAAAGCAATAAATTTATAACCATTAAATAACTAAGATGATTTTTGAAACTCTTATCTCATAATATTCCTAATGTAAAAATAATTATGTGGGTTGCTAGACTTTGCCAATTATAGGTATAAGTGTTAGGTGCTACTCTAACTCCCAAGTGGGAGCTGTTGGATTATGGTAGTCGGCTAGCACGTATACGTTACGAATATGTGAGCCTATTGGGGGCACACACGTTAATACACGGAGAATACGTTTAATAATTCACGATATAAAACCAAAGGACTAAATGTGACAAGATACGAACCCTATGGTAGTCTATTGTGTAGCCGGCCTTATGGAAGGTCTGGAAGGTGTCCATATTCGTTTTCTTGGTCTACAAGGAAAGGAAAGAGTTATGATTACTATAGGAAAGATTTCCTAGTTTATCATGAGTAGGATTCAAGGGCTATATATACCCTTGATATCAAACTCATTATACACGACACATAACTCTCAAAAACCCTCAAAAAAAGTTTCGGTCTCTTTGTTTCTTTTTCCAGCCGAGTTCGACAAAACCCTCATAAGGGTTCTTTGATTTTCGGTTTTTAATTCATCACCAAAATCGATTAAATCTTTAATTTTTTAATTGATCTCACTTGATTCTTCCTAGCTTGACGTTGCAAGTTCTAAACACAAGGTGTTTGTGATTTTCTTTATTCGAAGTTCAACCCCTAACTAGGGTTTCAGGTTAATTGATTTTTGGTTCTTGTATTTTTGGTAGATTAGGGTTTTGACTCTAACCCTAATTCAGTGATTCTAGTTTTTGGTTACATGTCCAAGAGTTTGTTTGGTAATCGGTTAATAACACTTGGGTGTTTGGTTTGTGAAGTTAAGTCTAGACAACTTAACGTATTCGGTTGGCGTGATTGTGTGGGCAATCGTAGAGGTGATTGTTTTAATCACTTATTCGTTTTCAAGATCAATTGGCTAAGAGGTATGCTTTCTATTTACTTCTTATTATGTGTTAACCTATATGCTATTACTATATCCATCCGCTGCGTACTCGTAAGCTAATTGGTTACCTAGATTGTTAAATCCCAACATATGGATCTCATGAAGTCTTTAAATGACTTCATTTCTCTTGAAGCATGGAAGCTACTCAAAAAGCCAAAGTGAGATGATCTATATAAGGCGACGAAGACACCAAGTACTTCCACGCTATTCTTAACAATAAATGACCACAATTATCTATTATAGGTGTATTTGTGGATTACTGATCCATTAAATGTAAAGCATGGTTTTTTCCCACTTTGCTAATCGTTTTGATAAGTGTCACGAGTATCGTGTTCATATTGATTCCCAATTTCCAAACATATTGTCCATGGATCAAGTGGAAGAGTTGGAAAGGGAGGTTACTTATGATGAAGTGAAGAAGGCGGTGTGGTACTATAGGGAAAATAAATCTCCGATCCTGATGGTTACACATTTGAGTTCTTTCGTAGGTACTCTATGATGATGAATCATGATATTTTTGAAGCTATCAAATGTTTTCTTTCTTCTAGCTCTTTCCTAAGGAGATGTAACTCGTCTTTTTTATGGGTAAAGGGTTTCCCCGGTAAATTTTATTCAGGATGCGAAACTTGTAAAGGATTTTCGGCCAATTACTTTGATTGGTACTGTGTACAAAATAATCACTAAGATCTTGGCCAATTGATTGTGTCACATGCTTTCGAACCGTATTAGCGATGTTCACTAAGCTTTTGTTGCTAATCGTCAGATTCTTGATGGCCCATTAATTTTAAACGAGCTTATCTCGTGGTGTAAAATCAAGAGGTACAAGGAGGTGGACATCGAGAAAGCCCGTGACTCAGTCAGGTGGGATTACGTGGATGATATTCTCTATAAAGATGGTGTTGGCGATAAATGACGTATGTGGATTAAAGGTCGTCTTTATTCCTCTATAGGGCCAGTTCTCCTCAATGGGAGTCCTTCGAGAATTTTAATTTTTCAAAGGATTAAAACAAGGAGATCCATTATCCCCGTTCTTGTTCATTCTGGTTAGGGAGAGTTTACATATATCTTTTAGTCATGTCATGCAAGTTGGTCTTTTTACGGGTGTTTCCGTAGGTGATTCTTTGAACTTATCTCACTTACTTTTTGTTAACGATGCAGTTTATGTAGGGGAGTGGAATGATTCGAATCTTTGTACAATTGTTCATGTTGTAAAATGCTTATTTCAAGCATCGGGGCTCAAGATTAGTATGTCTAAGAGCATGTTAATGGGTAGAGGAGTTGAAAATAGGGAAATGGTTAGAACAGCAAATGTTGTTGGTTGTTCAACTTAATCGACGCCTTTTACATACCCGGGAGTTAAGGTAGGTGATTGTATGTCTAGAATTCATACATGGGACGATGTCATTCGTAAAATTATGTTTCAGTTGTCTCGCTGGAAAGTTAAAACTCTCTCTATAGGGGGTAGACTGACCCTCATAAAACGATTCTTTGTTATATTCTTCTATACTACATGTTTCTTTTTAAAAATCCTAAAGGTGTGATAAAAAAGATGGAATCTATTCGTAGCACTTTTTTTATGGGACAGAAGGTTCGGTTAGAAAGATGGGATGGGTGTCTTGGGATAAAGTATTGGTTTCGAAGCATAATGGTGGTCTTAGGGTATCTAGTTATTTCGCCTTAAACCGGGCTCTATTGTTCAAATGGGTGTGGTGTTTCATATCTAAAGATTCTTCTTTGTGGTCGAGATCCAAGATTTTCATGGTATTCAGGGGTCTTTGGATTGCTCTAGGACGAATATGTCTCGAAAATCTCTTTGGCAGGATTTATTAAGGAAGTCGATATTCTTAAAATTAAAGGTATAGATCTTATGAGTTTTTGTATCAAGAAAGTGGGAAATGGTGTAGGCACGTTATTCTCGGAAGATGATTGGATGAGTGATTTATCTTTGAAGTGTCAATTTCTGAGGTTATACGCGTTAGAAACGTGCAAACAGATTTCTATTGCGAAGAAATTAAAGTATGATTCTGTTGCTTACTTTTTTCCTCATGTGCCAAGGGGAGGGCTAGAATCATAGCAATATGAAGAGCTGGGAAATAGATGGGCTTGTTCTCTACAGGTGATGGCGAATTTTCTGTTAAGTCGGTTCGCAATCTATTTGACGACTCTTTGTTAAGTTCTAATGGGTCTCCTACGAGATGGGTGAAGGAAATTCCTTTTAAAATTAACGCCTTTTCTTGGAGAGTTCAACAGGATAGATTACCTACGCAGTTGAATCTGTCTTGGCGAGGTATAGATATCTAATCTATTTTGTGTCCTAATTGTGACGTAGGCATCGAATCAGTGTCACATCTTCTTTTTACTTGTTCTTTGGCCCGTGACGTTCTTGCAAAGGTTATCAGATGGTGAAATATCTCTTTTGCATATTTTTAATCGCATGATGAGTGGTAGCTTTGGCTCTCGAATCTTCATTTATGTAAGAAAGTAAAAAATGTGATAGAGGGCACCTTTTACGTGGTGTGGTGGAAGATTTGGAGCTTTCAAAATCAAATATGTTTTAGTCCAAGCAATCTTAGAAT